>VYZV01033758.1:14537-38485 GCA_013401275.1 Pandion haliaetus | reverse complement strand
TTTCCTGGGTCCTGCACATGACCAGAGCTGCCTCTGTCAAGAAAGTGCTGTACAATTCAGATGGTGCACAGCTTTATATGGTGTTTGACATAATAAATTTTTAATTCTAAGACAGCTCTGCTTCAACATGAAGCAATAAGGACTATTCCTCAGTTAGCCTTGATTTAATTTTGGTGGTTAGGGCACTACCTGGGAAGGCAGGCCAGTTGGTTTGAGACCTTCAGGGAGAGGTGGAAACTGAAGATACAGGTGGGTTATAAGTTGCATTTTGAGATGCTCCATTCTTCCCCTGTATTCTATAGGGAGATGCTAATTTGGGCGTAGGCATTTCACTCTTGAAGACAGATGTCCCATTGATCTGGCAGTCAGCCCTCAAATCTGTGTGACTGTTGAGGCTATTGCAACTATTTTAGTTTGTGGACTAAGTATGTGTGTATAGACTATGAGTTCAGATTCAAACTTTTTTAGACCTGTATTCAGGATTTTTTGCACAGTTTTGTGTTAATGGTATGGTTTGGAGAGTCAAAAAACTGATCCAAAGATCAGTGGATTCAGGAGAAAATCTTGCATTCATATTGGTATAATATGGGTCATTGGGTCAAATTTGCACTCACTTGAAATTTAGTTTTCTGTGTCCTCAGTGGTGCTAGAAAAGAGGATACCTTCATTGTATCATTTATTAGAAGTTATTTTGTATTGCTAACAAAAAACAAGAAGTGTTAGCAGTTGTGTTTGCAGATGACATCAGCAGGATCAGCTGTTTTGGGAGGCTTGTATTGTCATGCTCCTGTGCTCACTGTTCTTTCTGTAACAGGGAGAGTAAAACACAAACTGTTATTTTTAGAGAAATAAATGGGAAAGAGGTGTGGTTTTGTTCTTTTAATGACTGGAAGACTAATTTAGTAAAGAGAAATTTGACACGTGGTGAAGGTGATTGCATGAATTTCTTGACAAGGCCTGGAGCTAGGATTAAGAACACTTACTAAAATGCTTTTTTTCCCTTGTAAAGCTGTGGGAGCATTGTGAAACAGCAGCGAAGGGCAAAGTGTATTAGCAAGAAAGCAGTAATTTGAGAAAAGTAATGCTCATTGATTACTATCTTTCGTCTATTGAAGGTCACCTGGAAGTTGTTGCCTTACTGATTAATCATGGTGCAGAAGTGACTTGTAAAGACAAGAAGGGTTACACCCCACTTCATGCAGCTGCATCCAATGGGCAGATTAACATTGTGAAACACCTCCTTAACCTGGGGGTAGAGGTACGTGGTAATGTGCATTTTGTGGCTTCCATGTTTCTCCATATTTGGAGATATTCTTTTCTTCTTTCTTACGGATGCTGCTACAGACATTAGCAGAGCTTCTAAAGAAAATAGTTCTCATTTTCTGGGCCACCTTGTGCTTTATGTGGTTTATTGGTGTAAGAGCCAGGAAACATTCTGGAATAAAAAATGTCTGATATGGACAGTAAATTCCAGGCCACCTTGCTGAAGAAATCAGAAAATATATGCTGTTCCTGCAGAGGAAGATGTAATAATGAAATTTCCCTTGGCTCACCATTCCCTTTGATATGATGATGTGGTTCTTCTCAACATAGATGCTGCATACTTTACTAAAGAGCAGTTCAGGCTGTTTAAGTTTAGGGACCTGTATTTCCCCTGTAGCTGACGGAGGGAAGGATAAAGTTTATTTTCACTCTAGAAAAGAACTTTGTTTCAGGGCACAGACTTCTCTTAATGTAATATTGTTAACTCAGTGGTTCAAAGCAGCAGTGAGTTGACCAGAAGGGCCTGCACTGGTTAATCAGAGATGTCAAATAAAGCCATTGCATTTGCCATTGCATTTTCAGCTGGCTTGACCTGCCAAAAAAATGTCAGAAGTCCTTGTTCACAGGCTGTTGACAGTGAAGTTGAAGGGGAATAGGTGTTTCCTGTTATTAGCAGTACTATGCTGATAACTACCTTTAACTTCCACATTCTCCACCACTGGGGGTATGATCTTTGAGACGCCTGTATTTCATGGAAGGGTATTCATGTCATCCCCAAGTCTTTTGTACAATCTGTCTTGTGCTATTTTACAGAACAGCAGTTGAATACTAAGACGGTTATCAAGAAGTAATGTAATCTTAATTATATCTTTATAATACTGAGCTACTGAAAGTGGTTTCTTACTGAAGTGTAAATGGCTGTGCAGTTTAACCTTCCCTTCAGACACCTTCACTCCCTTTCCAAAAGAAATCTGTGGAAAGAGCTCTTAAGCCTAATTCTGTTCACAAAAATGCAGTAGTCAGTGTTTTAATTTTTTTTAAATAAACATTGTGAGGTTTTTATTTATTCTACTTTCCCACTTTATATGTAAAAGCTTTTCAGTTTGTTAGGACTTTTGTCATCATCATCATCATTACATAGTTCTGCTATCAGCTTTAAGTTTCATACTGGCTTTTAGAAGTGGTCAGTAAGATAAAAAGTTAATAATAGTAAAGGTAAAGCATTCCAAATTAAGCTCTCTGTGAGTATATTTTTGTCAATGAAATCTGCTGGTGAGAAATATGCCCTATGACAGTTCAAGCCTCCAGCTATTTCCATTTGCAGTATGTGATGCATTATGTAAAATGGTAAGCTGATGTCTGTAATTTTAACTATGTCTCCTTGTCTCATTTTAGATTGATGAAATGAACATCTATGGAAATACTGCACTTCACATTGCCTGTTACAATGGTCAGGATTCTGTTGTTAATGAGCTGATTGACTATGGTGCTAATGTAAATCAGCCTAATAATAATGGATTCACTCCCTTGCATTTTGCTGCTGCCTCCACTCATGGAGCACTGTGTCTTGAACTACTAGTGAATAATGGAGCAGATGTTAACGTTCAGGTAAAACTTGCATTGCAGCTCTTCAGATTTACTTTATTGTATTTTGCATACCTCAGGAGACTGGAAACTACAATAACGAGCACAGCATGGCTTTAAATCCTTGATGGAAGTAGAAGTAGAATGATGCTGAGAATGTTGATCATTAAATTGTTTGGATGAGATTACTTCCCAGCAGAGGAGCTCTCAGTGCCTTGATAAATATAATGACAGCTTTAAACTCGTAAGACAGCCACTCTCCTGAAGGCATGAATCATTACTAAAATATAGTCCCAGGAGCTCTGTCAAAATGTTATCTCAGGGAGTGGTGGTAAGTCAAGGAACCGTTCCTTTCTGGTGTTTTCCTTCCCCCTGCAATATGGATTTAATTAAACCTGATTCTAAAAAGTTCCTGTTGACTTTCCCAGGGAATTAGGAACTGAAGGTTGTTTGTTTACCTGTTTTAGAGCCTGAGTGTATGAAGTGTGATTCTATTTAGGATATCTGAATGCTCTTGAGATACAGCTGATTGATCTTGATGAAGCTGAAAGGGACTTGCTGTTACCCAACAGAGGGCACTGGTATAGGTACCAAAACACTTGAGATCTCTGAGCTCATATAGGATTTTGATTGCTTTACTTCAAACTCTGTGTGTTTCAGTTTCCCATCGGTAAAACTGGTCTCCTAGCATTTCACACCTCTGGCAAGTCCCTTGAGATCAGTGAGTAGTCAGTGCACTATTTAAACTCAGAATTATTAAAATGAAATTAAGGATTGTGCTTGCCAGTGAATGCAAAATCCCATGCCAATAAACATGAAGTGATGTGAGTAGTGAGGCTGGTACCCTTCCCTTGTTATTTTCTCAGCTCCTTGGCTTCCCCAATCTCAGTTTCTTTCTCTAGAACCCGAAACATTGATCTCTACTCATTGTACCTTTCTTTCATATGCCTTCCCTGTTTTCTAATTGTCTTTTGTAGGCATCCTATTTTTGATTGCATGGAAATTTATTAACCAAAACTTTTTAATATAGTGGCTTTTATTCTGGTATGTGTCTATAAAATGCAGATTGATAAGCAGTATAGTTCTTGAATCTCTCAGAGACTGCTCCTACTTAGCTTTATGGTTCCTTTGCTTTGCTTTATTCCCCTCATTGCAAGGGTTAGGGAAAATAATGACTGAATGGCAAATGTTACTTAAAAATAATATTCAAGAATAATATGTCATATATCTGTAGGTTTCTAGCAGGTATTGTATACAGCCAGGCTGTAAGGACAGGCTCCACTCCAGCCCATTTCCTACTCATTGCCAAGGAACTGTTTTACTTGTATGCTTATACCTTTTGCGTTTGCCATAAGTATGGATTCAGTCCTATAGACTTTTGAGGCCAGTGGAGATTTTATCTGAAAAATAGCTGTAGGGTGTTTAGCTGAGAGACTTCAAATTGTTACCACGGCTTTACATGCTAAATGGTTGGTTTTATGTTTTGTTTCTGTTAGAGTAAGGATGGGAAGAGCCCGCTGCACATGACAGCTGTCCATGGGAGGTTCACACGGTCGCAGACCCTCATTCAGAATGGTGAGTTTCTGTGCCTGTTTAATGACTCTCCAAAAGATTAGGCGCTTCCAAGGTTGCAATTTTTAGTTGTTCTGACCCAGAGTGCCAAAGGACTGCTCTGAGAGCTGCTTAGCTCTCCATCAACTTCTGGCTTTGAGCTGCACTGACAACTCTGATTCCAGCATGTCATCACAAGTTGAGATTTGGTTAACAAAATCCCATATTCCTCCAGCTGACAGTGGTCCAGCTGATCTGTTGTGATTTTTAACCTGAAAACAAGAGTTCAAAGCTGTATATAGGTCTTTTCTTCTGCTCAGAAGCAGGCACAACTAACTTTCTCAGATTATATAAAAACTAAAAAAAGAAAAAGTCATCCTCCCTTGGGAGCCCTGGTGTTCTTAGAGCTCATACCATTTTCTCTACCCTCCACTCAGCAGCTGTACTTCTCTCACCTCCCTTAGCTCCACCCCTCGCCACTGTCTTCATTAAGTGCTGAATAAATACTCAGGAGGGTGGACCAGTGCTACCCTGTTTGTTCTGGCATAGCCAGGATTCCTGATTATCAGTCATTTATCAGGTATCTCTTGTCCAAGAATACTACAGCGTGTAACAAATATTACTTTTGGAGATCTGGCAGAGGCCTGTTTCCGATTGACAGAGGTTGCTATTACTGATTGTTTACTTATGCTTCCCAGCTTTGGCCA
Organism: Pandion haliaetus; assembly: GCA_013401275.1. Lineage (NCBI taxonomy): Eukaryota > Metazoa > Chordata > Aves > Accipitriformes > Pandionidae > Pandion > Pandion haliaetus. Next base: position 33,380 of record VYZV01033758.1, on the reverse strand, counting down.
TTATACCAGACAGGATGATCTGGGGTTTGTTGGTTGGTTGGGTTTTTGTTTGTTTTCCAAAATCCCAAACTTGGAACTTAAGTGTGAGAAGTTGAAGATGGCTGAACAGTTACGCTGTAGATGTAACGACACATTTACACAAGATTGTATTTTAAAATGGAGGTCTTCGGTACATCATGCTTCTTTCGGGTCATCATGCAAATTGTTGTCTTATCTCTCCTAGGATAAATAAAAGAATAATAATAAAAAGAGTTTGGGCAAACTGGAGGAAACGGCTTTAATGCAGTTTTTAGTTTTTTAGTCAAACATGCTCTCTGACTTAGAGCTGTTGTTTTCTCTCTGTTGGATTTGTCTGTGAAAGGACTGTCAGTTCTTCATCTGTCCTTCACGCCTCTCTACTCTTCTTCAAGTTACTTGGGTTTCACTTCTTTCTTTCTTCATTTGCTGCCCCTCTAATTTTAGTATTGTACACAGATCTGATTGCAAGTGACTTTGCGCCTCATTGCCGTGGGATATTGTGGAAGACAGAAATGTCAACGATTTAAAGAAATGGAGTTTCATTCTGCAGTACTTAATGAGTTGGCTAAAGATGTCTCAATTTCTGGCTGCTGTCTCTAGTGACTTGTAGAGGAAGAATGGATTACCTTAAAATTGCAAATGTGGTACCTATCTTTAAAAATGGAGAAAAAAAAAAGCTGGAGATTTTTACATAGGTCAGCCAAAAATTCTGAAATGACCGAATGAACAAAGTGTTTGCAAACACTTAGGGAGGAGTGGGCAATATCTGGCATAGATTTCTCAAGAGTAAAAGATGCTGAAGCATCATAATTCTCTTCTACAGCAGAGTAATAGGCTTTGTGAACACAGCACAGTCCTCTGACTTTTCTGTGGGCCGGTAATATTCGTGGAGAGCTCCGCTGGTGGAGGCTCCACCCCAGGGAACCTGTTACAGCATTTCACTGATCTTTATTTACTGTTAGAAAATGCTGTATAGTGCTTTGCTAGAACTTTCCTTGTTGCAGTTGTGGCCTGTTATCTCCTGCAAATAGTGGACACGTGGTACATATTACCATATTGTGATGTTAGCAAGACTTTTTACATGCTTTCATAAAGTATTCTCACAGCAAACTTAGTGGAGTATTAAAATACTACAATGTTGGTGCGTAACTAGTTGAAAAACTACACTTGGAGATTAGTAATAAATGGATTGTTGTTGAAATGGAAGGTGTAGTGGTGGCATTTTCAGTTTCCTTCCTGGGTCTGGAACTACCTACTATTTTCATTAACAACTTGGATAGTGGAATAGAAAATGTGCTTTTAACATTTGGAGAAAACATTCACATTTGGGAGAGACTGTTAGTTTGGCAGAAGGTGGAGTCAGAATGGAAAATGATCCTGTAAAAGGATTATGCAAGTGAAGCAAAGGAAAGATCACACACACAGGCAGGAGTATCAGCTGGACAAGTTCAGAATGGCAACAGCCATGGGTGGCGGTTCCTCGAGTAAGGTTCTGGGGCTTGTAGAGGATCAGAAGCTTGTTGACCACAAGTCAACAGTGTCATGGTGCTTAAAAAAAAATCAATGTACATGGTGCTGTACAATGTACAGGCGTGTATAGATAGGAGCGTAGCCAGCAGGCATGAAGTAATCCTTTTGCTCAGCTCAGCGTTGGGAGATGTCAGCTGTAGTATTGTTTCTGGCTTTTGACATTTTAATTCCAGAAGGATTTAGGCCAGCTGGAGAGTACTGGGGGAAGGACAAGAATAGTTGGAGCACAGCAAACCTGACTTACAAGGAGAGACTGAAAAAATTACAGTTCCTTGGTCCAAAAAGAAAACAAGGACTTGATAGCAATCTTTGCATGAGTCAAAAGCCACAGCAGAGAAGAAAGAAATAATTTATTTTTCCTCCTTGTGAAGATAAAACATGAGATGACAGGCTTAAATTGCAACAGGAAAAGTTCTACTTAAGCGCTTTTTGGTTGTTCTTTGGTAAGACACAGAGAAGGCACACAACACTTGTTTTTTGCAGTGTGTTCCTGCTGGCCTCTTGAATGAACTCTAGTTAACATTAGTGTCTTACAGGTTATGTTGAGTGGCAACGCCTTTATGAATGAAGGCATAGTTTCAGCAGTTTATTTTGTTAGTTTAATTCAAGGCATCCATTTGTACCTTTAGATGGGCAGCAGGTCTGTGTCATACACTTTACTGTTGTATGTCATCCTGTTCACCTATTTCCCACCATTTTCTCCACCGCTGCAGTTGGAGAGGGAGATGAAAATGCTGCTGCCAGGCCACCTTAGGTACCAGTGGCTGACAGCTGACAGCTTGCTGTGTGCTGGTTCTTGGTCTCTCAAATTTAGTGTGGCTGTGGCTGGACTGGTTATACTACATTCACTAGAGAGAAATAACATTTGTAGTCACTGGTTCATGCTTAATCTTTCAGTGTTAAACTCTATGAAAATGTCTTTTGCAGGAGGGGAAATTGACTGTGTTGATAAGGATGGTAACACCCCTCTGCATGTGGCTGCAAGATATGGACATGAGCTTTTGATTAACACCCTTATAACCAGCGGAGCTGATACTGCCAAGTAGGTGGCTGAAGTGGAGCTGTTTCTAATGATCAAGTGTTACGTCCAATGCCTGGAAACAGTTATTCCTCAGGTTCTGAAGTATGAAGGTTAAAATGGATAAGCATAATTGTACTGTACTTCAGTGGGTGACACGGGGCTAAAATATGAACACTTGGGAAGTGTGGAGGGGAAGGAAGCCCTGCTAAGTTCCTGTTGCGCCCAGTTACGCGGTTACAAGTAGTGCAATACTGCTTCTTTTTCCTAAAACATTGATGTGGCACAGTGGTATATAATGAACGTGAAGTACCTATGTATATAAAGTGCATCTTGATCACAGTTATTCCAGGAAGTCTGTAGCAATGAGTTTGTATAGGAAACGTAATTGAAAAAAATTCAGATGCCTTCCAAGGGAATTGTGTTCACATTCCTTAGTATCTAAATTAGCCTAATGTTTAGTGATCTGTCACACATGGTGATTATTCTTTTGTCTTGTATCTTTTGGTATGACATAGGGTAATCAATAGAAATGCAGTATTGCAAAGCAGATGTTACTAAATATTTCTGATGTCATTATAACTAGAGCCTGTCTTGGTGTTGCATGGTTTCTGATACTCAGGTGGCTGAAATAATAGGAATATTTTACCTGATTTGTAAGTTTAGGAGTCTTTTTTGAATAGAAGGACAAGGAGTTGAAATTAGACACATTTCTAAATGTTGTTAGTGCTTTCTGCTTCAATTCAATTTTTTGTGTTTTTTTGGTTTTGTTTTTCTTTTTTCTCTTGCACACGTCAGGACTACACCCACAATATGACAAGTATTGTCAACTCAAACAGTGGCAGGCGCTTGATTTTTAAGAGTATTTGAGTATTGGTTAGTTATGTTCAGGTTCTTATGGTCTGTCAAAAGAAAATAGCAAGCCTGAAGGTAAACAAAGGGATATAAGACCAGAGTAATGCAATACCATGAGGGATATCTGTACCGGGTGTTTAATAGCAGCATCTGATTTCATGAATGTAAGTTTTCAGCAATTACCTCCGCATGTTTCCAAAATAGGTTTTAAGAGCCTTCTACCTAGAACCTACCATAGAAATCAGTGACTCCTCTTGACTTACCTAGTTAGGAAAACCTGCTTTCAGATGCAAATGAGCTGGTTTTAATTTTGAAGATACTTGCAGCTCTCAGTATTTTGTTTGTTTGCTTGACTATGTTGAAGAAAGTGNNNTGCTTGACTATGTTGAAGAAAGTGGCACATTTGCCTATATTCCTTTATCAAGTACAACTGTCACCATGCAAACTTGGAAGGTGGAACAGATCTTCAACTGGCATGGATAGTGAAATTCCACAGGCTTCAGCTAATGTCACTGGATTTTATTAACATATCCAGCATGAAGATCTTGGTGTCTAAATAGATGCCTATTTTTCCTAGTTCTTTCTCCAGTACCGTAAGTCTCAGTCTGTCTCTTATCTTGAGGTTTAAAGGGAAAATGACATGTAGTGGGATAGGCCACTCTTGGAATCAGGGTTATCCAGTTAGAAATTTCTATTTCACACTTGTGTGACTGGAACATTGATCAAATAAAATACTTTTTCCAGCAGCAAAAATAAGTGAAATAAGAAGTTGGCTCAGAGATACCAGGCAGATTCAAACAATGCTACTGTCTGTGCTAAACGAGGAGCATCGAAACACTGGGAATGGGCTTTCATATGTGCTGCATGTAAATAACTCTGGCTGAGGTCCCCGAACTGGCTTTGAAAAGAAATTTCTGCAGCGTTGTTAGCAACAACTGCAGACAGCTTCGTCAGTCTTTGAGGCAACTGCATTTAAAGGGGAAAGTGTGTAAGTGATGGGAGGAACCAGTGTGAACAGTGCTATAGAAGTGTGACGCTGGTTAGCAGATGTGCAGATAGTGTATTTCAGTGGAAACCGGCCAAAACATGTGCTGGGTGGAAATCTTGACCTAAGAGAAGAAAACTATTGCTTTAGATAACTAGGTGGAGGAGGAGATAGAAGGAAATAGGTGTAGGAAGAAGCATAGCAATACAGAATGTCCAATGTTAGCTTAAATAAACGAATCCACAGCTAAAAAATGCAACCTGTTTATATAGATGCAGCAGCTTAGTGGAGCTTGTGCTGTTCCTTCAAAGAATCATCTTTTAATAGATTTACTCTAAGATGTAGATGCTGACACTAGCAGAATTAAAATTTGTACAGCACCACAAGTCACTCCTTAGTGTAGTGAAGCAGCGAGGAGGACATGTTTAATGTGAAGACAGAGGAAGGATGGGCCTGTGGGTTCTGGAAAGAGTAAGTTTTTTAAAAACAAACCAAAAGTAGTTAAATACATATATGTATAAAATGTTGGAGAGAGCAAGATGTCTTTATAAACATCCACATTCATTTTTGTCTAAAGCTTCATAAGTATTTATGATTTATGGTGAGTCTTGCAGAAAGACAAGTTCCTTTGTCTTTGGGTCCATATCTGAAATCCTCTTCCATGAGGTGACCATACTCTCACATCCACCAATTGTCTTGCAGAAATGAAGGGCAGATATGAAACCATCTGCTATTGTTCAAGAGTTTGTCATTTTTCAAAAATATATCTGCTGAAGCAGGCAGTAGATGATAATCTGGTTGAGATAGTTGGTTTCAGAGGCTCCGTATTTATGTGCACTTGGAGGACTGCCAGTAGGACAGTATTTCTAGAATAACAAGATGCTTTTCACAAAACAATGCTAAATGACAGAAGCCAAGATGTCCAAACCCAAAAGTCTTCCAAGACAGTAAACAGCGGCATGCTTAGGGGCTGAACTAGGATGATTTACTGATACTAATAAAAGCTGCTGAACGCTCAGCTTGTTTAAAAACTATGTGGTTGCCTGATACAGATTTAGCCTAATGATAGGTGCCTACCTGTTTTTTTTTTTACCCAGCATGTCTGCTCTGAGAGATACAGATTTAGCCTAATGATAGGTGCCTACCTGTTTTTTTTTTTACCCAGCATGTCTGCTCTGAGAGATACAGATTTAGCCTAATGATAGGTGCCTACCTGGTTTTTTTTTTACCCAGCATGTCTGCTCTGAGAAGTTAATAGTGTAATTGAAAAGAGGGTCATTTATTAAAGGGGGGAAAAAGTGAAAGGGAGTGTGAGGAGAGTAGCTGGAGCAAATAGGACAATTAGGTGTTTAGTTCTTAGGATGTGGGAAGAAAACTACAAATATCACAGCAGCCTGAAGGAAAGTGTGAAGAAGAGTCATCAGCTACCCCAGCCCCAGGGGAGAGAGAGAGAGAGGGAAGAAGGGGAGGCTTTGAAAATCTGCATGATAGTTATCTAAAGGATGTTAACTGCAGGAAAAATGGGTTTCAGAAATAATATAGAGGAGATTTCAGCATTTACTTCTACCTCAGAATTGCAGTTGCAGTATGTGTAGCTGATGCAGAAATGTGTACATCCCACACCAGGAAATTGACCCAAGCCATATCTGCTCTCTCGCTTCCTCCCTCACCTTTGCTTTCTCCTTGAATTTTTAGAAACCTTCATGCCACACTCTGTTCAAAGCATAATGCCAAGACTTCGCTGTATCAGAATATTTTTAGCTCCTGAGAAGGCTGGTAAGGAAATAGAGATAAAAATAACATAGCAGGAAGAATCTTCCTCAAAAAGGATAAAAAATGCTGCCTTTGTGGAAGGAGCTTTTGATGCGTTGTGTCTGTATGCAACCTGCATTATCACATGACTGATGACTGTGCGTAATGAGGCTGTTGTGCCTTTCAGGTGTGGGATCCACAACATGTTCCCTTTACACTTAGCAGCGCTGAACGCTCACTCAGACTGCTGCAGGAAATTGTTGTCATCGGGTAAGTAAATCCTGCAGTGTCTGTGGAGCTCGAGTAGTGTGTGTCTCTGCTGCTTACAGCCCCTTTATACTCATTGCTGTGAATTGTTCAAATGGAAGGCTTCCTGTGCTGCTGTGTTTGGCTGTGTGGTGTAGTGTACGGGAGCGTGTGAGGCTTTCCTAACGGCATGCTGGTACTTCCTTGCATCCGGTATTGTTCATGCCCAAAGCTCTTTCCTCCTGGCAGGTTCAGAGAGTTTATATTAATACACCAGGAGGGGGAGGAAATTTCAGACCCTTTTCCAAACTGTGGGAATGTGAGATATGTTTTGGTTTGGGTTTTTTTACCCCAAAGGAATAATTAAGGGAATTATCTCCTGGGGCCTGCACTGGCTCAGGTATTTACATCTCACCGATGATGATGTATTTTAGATACAGCTAAGTGTGCTTCTGAATCCAGACAGAGTAAAGGAGTTAGGCTGGCCAAAGCTCTGTGGGCACGAGAGGGGAAATGAATGAAAGTGTAGTGTTGAGAGACCAGTCTCAGGACCCTCACCAGAGCCGAAAGCAGAAGCAGCAGGAGTTTGCTGATGCAGCTGTTTCAAGAGTCAGTAATCAGGTGCCAAATCCCAAATTCTTTTTTTCCAGGCAAGAGTTCCCATGAGTTGTAAAATCATGAGATTATATGCTTTTTGCAGAAAATTGCTTCATTACTTAAGTAAAATTTCCTACAGCTACTTTTTCCCCTAAACTTGAGTCCTGTAGGATACAAAGAAAGTGTGAAAAATGCCAATTACCTACCCCATTACATTAAACCTTGACCACTAGATCAGGAAGGAAGAGAAAAAGCTCTGGGTGACCAGAGTTAATACTGCCAGGCTTATATCTGTGGCCTTGTGCAACTTGATGAATATCCCTGCGTGTTCCTGGAACCCTCTTTCCAACCTGAAAACCCACACACAGTAAAAATGCCTCCATTTCGTGTTCAGGCTGACTCTGTGGTTTTTCCTCATTTCTTCATGTTTTCTGTCTTTGTGTCCTGCTGTTGCAGTCCTCTTGACAAGTATCTGCCTCATAAATGCCTGTCACATGGTTTTCAACAGGGATGTGGCGCAGAGCTGGATGCGGAAATAGATGCTCATCGACTTTGCAGCTCTTTTTATAGAGCTGCCAAACTGGAGCAGCTGCTCGCCGTTCCCGTGACAACCTCTTTCTGACTGTAGTTGCTTGCGTTCTGGTTTTTTTCCAACTAACTGATTTTTCTGTCTCTGCAATGTTTCTTGTGGTTTAACTAGGACAAAAGTATAGCATAGTGTCCTTGTTTAGTAATGAGCACGTGCTGTCTGCAGGCTTTGAAATAGACACCCCTGATAGTTTTGGAAGAACGTGCCTCCACGCTGCCGCTGCAGGAGGGTGAGTAGCTGTGACTGTAGCTGTTGTAAGTTATTTTGTGGCTTTGTTGCAGATTTGGTGCCAGCCAACTTGACTGTGCTGTCCACAGAGGCACTTATTGCAGTGTAAGGGAAGAAAAGCAGGCTGATGTCAAATTTGGGTCACTTGAGGCTGTCTTTTGCCACTGTCCTCACATAGGGGTTGCTTGCAAAGTAAAGGAGATGGTCTGATTCCCTCTACTGCAGAGAGCTGGGTTGTGATTTGAAGCATGGAGTTCAGGCATAGGGCAAAACTTTGTTTTCACGTGCCTGTGAAGACTGCTTCAGCTTTGGGTGGGGCCACTGCATACTCAGCCAGGTCTGTCTTTTGGCCACAATGGTCGCTGAGGGCCAGCAGTCAGCAGGAAATCATCAGTTCCTAGGGCAAAGCGAGTGAGGAGGAGCGTAGCTCCGGGGATGCTGCTGGCAGGGGAGTTGTTCCTGGCCTCCACTTTTAGACCATGTTCTTGTCCAAAAATGCACCTATGCAACAGTGCCCATCAGATTGCAACCCTGGAGTCCAAATGCAGCTCGTCTCCCTCTTTCCCATTTTTCAGATGCAAGTTTAAAGGTTTCTAAAAGAAAAACAAACAAACCAAACCATCACCACCACCAAAAAAAACCCAGACAAACAAACAACCCCCAACCTCCAAATTAGAAAGTCAAATGACTGTCATTCTCTCAGGGTGATGCATTTCTGATAAGTGCTGGGACACCAGAAATGGAAACAAATGAAAACTGAAGTACCTCCATTTAAGTTTTAAATGTAGCATCCACTTAGCTTAAGTATTTCCAAATAATTGTCAGTGGAGTGCTGTAAAATTAACCTAGCAAAAGGACAAAACATTTGGCAAGCATTGAGTTTTGACTCTTCTGTTGAGTACTTTATGGCTCAGAAAACAGCTGAAAAGGAGCCTTGGCTAGAACCCAGCTTGGATTCTCTGTGGTTATAGCAAGCAGAAATGGTCATCCACAGCAAATACTTGACAGTCTTTCTGGAAGTTGTTTTTTCTTCTCAGTGGACCAACATGTATATCGCAAGGTTTTTGTTATTACAAAAAACTAATAAAATTGATCCAAATACTGGTTTTATTATTCTTGGGGTATTACTCTTCTTGATGCTTCTCTCACATTAATAGAGGAGGTATGACGGTTGCTTGGATGGAGATTATTATAGTATAGTTCAGATGCCACCTCTTCGATAAGGCTGCACCCCAAAAGAATAATAAAAACAACCTGGAAGTCCTAAAAAGGAGAGGCTTCATAAGAAGCAAAAGTGGCTCATGAAAATATACCATGTTTTTCCAGTGGTTTACTACAATTGTCATCACTAACAAGTGTTTTTATTTTTAGTACGTTGTGGTGAGTGTTCTGTAGCTATTTTACGCAACAGCAATTTAGAAAGTAGTGATGAACATATGCCAACATATTGCATCCAGTCTCTTTTTTTTCCTGGAGCTATACAAAAGGCATTTGGTTTTTTTCCTGACATGTGCCTGTTACTCCCATTACATTAAAGGGAGTTGCACGGGTACTAGGAAAAGAACATACTTCAAAGGCCTGCTCCTCTTATTGTGAATCCAAATGATTTATTTCCCCTGTGAATGACAAGGAGTCTTGGAAAGTGCTGCATTTCTTTATGTCATTTTCTGGCTTGGAGTCATACATCTATTCGCTTGAATTACAAAAGACGTGAGAATTAAGCTGGTTTATTTTCTATTAAAAATCACCTGGCTTTAAACAAGATGAAGAAGCAGCTATGATGTGGTGAATTCTTTCAACAGATAGAAAGCAATGGAGTCCAACTCATCCATTTATATAGATGCAATATTGATATGACAATCACTTTAAATAGCTGTGCCCCTTATTCAGCAAAGCACTTGGAGATGTGATTTGTCAACAATAGTCAACAAATCGTAACTTTTTCCTTTTTGGGGGCAGGGGGCAACACAGATGTAAACTTCTGGTTTGTTCATGTTTTGTTTTCTTTACTTCTCTTTCCAGTAATGTTGAATGTATAAAACTCTTGCAAAGCAGTGGAGCAGATTTTAATAAGAAGGACAAACGTGGAAGGTAGGTAAATTATGAAGCTTATTTTAAAAAAAAAAAAGAATCTAGCATGCAAGGAAGAAAGACCACTTCAGTCTGGAAATCATATGTTCTATGAAAAATGACGGTAAAATAAAGTAGGAGTTTGGCCTTCCCTGCAGACCTCTTGTTGCTGCAGTTTTATGCCAGGCAGACAGGTGCAGACTTCATTAAATACATAAAAGCCATCCTACCCTCTTAAGCTTTTTGTTTTAAAAATATTGCAGCATTTTATTTTTTTCCTTATTGCTTCTCTTATTGCCTAAATTCTTGTGCTTGTGTACCCAAGACAACACCTGGGTTATGATGGGAGGATTGCTGCCATTTGATGTGCTTCCTAGAGGACTTTTTTCCCCGTATGAAGTGTTGTAATGCGTGTTGCTATGCCAGCTAAATAAGATGCTGCGAGGGACACTGTGCCTCCTAACTGGAAGAAAGTAGTGTGTGTGCACAGCAACAGCAGAGGCTGTCACAGGGGACAGTTTGTTTGCAAGATGCAGATTGGTGATCTGTACCTTATTAGGAGCACCAAAACTTCCTATTAATGGAATGTTTGTTGAATTTCTATAACTTTGCATTTCATCACGGAACATAAGGTGCTGATACTGACTGCTGGAAATCTGTAGGAATGCAGCAATTAAGATTTGTCTTTGTCTTCGATGGTGCATATTGGAATATGAGGTAATTGTCACTTATGTTCCAGGACACCATTGCACTATGCAGCTGCAAATTGTCATTTCCACTGTATTGAGACACTGGTGACAACAGGAGCCAGTATTAATGAAACAGATGACTGGGGACGTACCCCTTTGCACTATGCTGCTGCTTCTGACATGGACCGAAAGTAAGAAAGCTTCTTTGTATTCCTTGTTTAAAGTGTTTTGCTAAATCAGTGTCATTCTATTCTATTCATGATGCTATGTCGTTTGAGCCAAAAAAAAATGATCCTGCTAGCAAAGGAATTTCTCTCAGATGTGTGCATAACTCCACACTGAGTTGCTCTGACTATAAGCCAAATCCCCAGATGAGGTGGCATTTCAGCTATACGGTTTACCTTTGGTGTAACGCACAGTTTTGCAGCCACCCGGTCCTACTGAACCATTTTCACAACATTTTGTCTTGTTTTCCTCTGTGTGGTTTCCTCACAAAAGTAAGCTCAGAGAATTTTCTACATCTGCTTTGAAAGTCCATCAGAAGTGATGGAACCAGAAACAGCAGGACAGGTTTTCCTAGATGGGCTGCAGTGACAGACAGACATCTGGCCATTCTGACAGACTTTCTGGAAAAGATGGGATAGATATACCCACTGGTCTCTCTCAACTGTCAGAGATGATAAAAGTGCTCACGCTATCCAAACATACTGCTTTTTAGAGACTTTAAAGAAAGAAAGGCCTGGGGAATATCCTATGGCAGAATGCAGTGTTGTTCTTGTGAGAAAGGGGGAAAACAGCTGCAAAGCTTAGAAATCCTGTGGTTAGTGACTGCAATTAATAGTTCCCAGATAGTTGCATATTTTGGCAATCTCTTCCTTGTAGTGTACCATATAAAACAGGCTCAATTATCCTGTTAGTTCTCTCTTAAAACTGGTAGCAACCTTTATTTATTTTAGGTCATCCCATGTTTCTCTGTCTCATTCCTCTAGACACTAAGGAACTATTTTTTTGGTTTCTTGTATAGTGAGGTCTGGTAGAAATATGTCTGGCTCATTCCCAGCAGAATACCACCTCAAAGCCACTGCAGGAAAACTTCAGCTTAACTTTATGGTAGAGGTTTGGATGCCATACCAGAGCCTTGGTAGCTTCTTCATCATTTGCTGTGATAATACTGACATAAAAAATGTCCTCCCTATCACCCTCAATCCTGAATAGTGCTGGGAAGAATGCAGCAGGATTTTCAAAGGTCTGTGCTTGACATTACAATCAGAGTAGGCTTGAAAGACCCTTGCCTTGCAAGGTATTGCTTAACTTCAGGATGTATCTATCGACTTCTCATCACTAATTAAAAAAACAAAACAAACCAAAAACCTTTAGTTAACACCTGAACAGTGGCAGGAATATGTGGCCTTTATTTGCCCTTATAGTCCAAACCTAAATTGATTCTGATGTGGTGATGCTGTCTTCTCATTAAATTTTCCAGCTTGAGATGTTCTGGAAGAAGCCTTGTTACATAGATGAAATGCTTTTTGAAGTCCGTGATTTTATAGGTCAGCATATTTTTTTTTCCTGCTGAATGGCAAAAAACTCCCAAGGTCAGGCAATCTCAGTCCAAAGAATATTCATAATTATTTAACTTTGGATGTGGGCAGTTAATGAGCAGGGAGAAGTCTTGGTGCAGTGAGGTTGCCCTACTGTTACAGCTATTTTGGTAACTGTTGTTGCTTATGGTCTCCAGAAAGTACCCTTTCCTGCAATGGAAATCACAACACTATTTTCATTAAATGGATGCTTGCAGTTTCTGAGTATGTACTGTTTCTCCAGATCATCGCTTATTCTGTTCAGGGAATCTTATTTTGAGATCTCACTGATTTGTAGTTAACTGAAAGCATATACAGGTGGGACTTCAGCACAGCACATGAGTACTGTTTATGAACTTCCAATGTTAATATTGAGGGGAGTTGTTTTATTTATAACTAAGTTTTCTCTGAGTCAGTGGACATCAGACAGACCTTGGGTTTGTAGAACAACCCATTATTGCTAGCACTCACAGGAAGAATGTCAAATCTTGATATTACAAATGGGAAATTGCATATTAAAGAAAGAATGTACTGTTCTGTATTGTGCAGAATCCAGTCTGGAATTTGCATTTTACATCGCAGCTGAAATTAGCAAACTGTCCTCCAAACCTTTCAAGCTACTAATCCATGATGATAGCAGTTTGTAAACGTATTCTGTGTTAGCCTTGGTGGCCAAGAAGGATCATAATCACAAGCTCATGATTGTAAGATCACAAATCATAGTCTTCTGTCTGCCATCCATCCAGCTGGGAAGCAGAGGTACCTAAAATGATCTGGGTGTGCAGGAATATGAAGCCATGCCAAGGTCTTTGAAGAATCTAAAGAATCTGACTGAGTGTGCCACATGGTGTTGCCAAGATACTTCACAGAAAGTGAGGAGACTCAGCAATACAGCTAATGCAGATTCAAGATAGACCAATTTAGTACCAGCAATTAGTTTCTCTAAATCTTAAATATTAGAGAAGAACTAGCAGGTTACTGTAGGAAGAAGCAAGCCTGTGGTAATCCTGAGGTCCTCTCTGCAAAGGAAACAAATGCACAACATTGCTGTGGGAGAAATGGAAGGATTCTAGAAAGTGATGATCAAACTGTTTCTGACAGAAATCAGAATTTTCTGGGTTTTTTTTTTCTGGCGTTGACTTGCAGGATGATAAACTACCATGTTTTAATTGCCTCTATTGCTTGCAAAACTTATTAGCTGCAGACCCATGCAGTACATTCGTTTAACTTGTGTAATTCTTACTGTTGACTGGAAGAGGTCAACTCCTTGAAGAGGAGATTGGGGATGGGTGGCAGACTGTGTTACAATCACTGGTATGATGTTTTGAAAATAAGTGCATTTTTCTGTCCTTTATGCTAAGAAGAAAGAATATTTTAGGTAACTCCCATGAAAATGCTGAAGAACTTGAAAGAGCCAGTGAGATGAAGGAAAAAGAAGCTGCATTGTAAGTTTGGTGTCAATAAAGCAGTTAGACTCCATTTCTGGAGAATACCACTGCTTTGGGCTGCAGTTTACACTCTGCTTTTGCTCATTCATTGCTGTGCTAAACACAATGCTTGGCTTTAATGAGGGCTAACCTAAAGAAAAAAGCTCTGCACTCTTCTCTGTGCATATATTCCCTAATATTTCTGTTTCTGTGCTTGTTGCTGTTTCTCAGTTGAAAATGTACCGCTTCAGTAATTTAATAATTCTTTAGTATCATGCACTATCTTATTTTGATGCTTTGCACTGAGCATGTATGTTGCAAAAAAGTAGCCAATGGCTTCCTCTGTTTACTTGGATTGACATTTTCATCTAGGTGCTTAATGAATTTTTTGTTTGAAAAATCCCCTTTTTCATATGACAGTTCACTACAAATTACAAGCTATGGAAGAAAGTACTAATAACAAAATTATGATTTCTTGATGGTATAAGAAAAAGTGGCAGGCACTATAAAGAGCATAAGGGATCCTTTGAAAAACACATGATTTAAAAAAAAAAAAAGGCCAACAAAGAAGAAAGTATACTTATGTATATACATGCCAGGAAATTAACTCAGTTATGTCTTTATTTTTCAGCTTGCCATAGTGCATGTTTGGAGGCTAATGGTTTGATCTAGGAGTTTTTACGTACAGTAACAACAATTCTAGGCTGTTTACACCATGGTGCAGAGTTGTGTAGGTTTTTTTCAGGCTTCGTAATAGAAAATGATGTTGTGATCTAGAGTAGCAAAGGCTGGGTTAAGATTGCTGTCTATGAGGAAGATCTTCAAAGATGAGTAGGGATTTTCTGTTTTAAAAAACAGTGAATGTGGGGAGCTATTGGTGAAAAGAGGGAAACTCTTAAGTGATTTGAGGCGCCATTAGAAATACAGAATTAACTGCCAGTTTTCAGCACCACTCCTAGTTGCAGTGAGAGATGTCTGTTAAATATTGTGAGCTCTCATTTAAATGAGTGAATTGTCCACAGGTGTCTAGAGTTCCTTCTACAAAATGATGCCAATCCATCCATCCAAGACAAAGAGGGGTACAACACTGTGCATTATGCTGCTGCATATGGGCACCGGCAGTGTTTGGAACTGGTGAGTGCTCAGACAGTTTGGAGGTCTCTTAATTGCTGGTATATATATATGTATATGCTACTATTATGAACTCCCCTGACAGTTACTATTTGAATTCTTTGGATATTCACAAATCTGTGAAAACCTGCAATGTGGTGCAGTTAACTCAAATATATGCAACCAGCTGTATCTTAAAAACATGTTAATCTTGATAATCCAGTCCTTGTTCAACAAGCTGGTGCTTAAATGTTGTCTTTGAGTGGAGTTTATGTGTGCTCAAATTATTTTTAACTGTGATCAAAATATTCCTAGTGTATGTGTCAGTAGTAAGAGATAGTTCCCAGTGCATGATGGTGTATGTGCCTTCTGCACCTGGCACATTATCTGGCTTTCAAACTGAGAGAGTAAATAGCTTTTGTTAGCTGCATACCTGCAGTGCCTGTTTTCCTCTGATGAAACAATAGCAGCATTGATAAAGTCACCATAATCAAGATTAACCTTGTATGCAATGTAACTGGGATTTTCGTTGTTGTTTTTTAATATCCTGCACCTGAATGATTAGAAATTGCAGCTCATAAGAAGCCAAAATTTTTTAGCCAGAAGTTGGATTTAGGAGATGTATAGTATAGATTTATAGAAGTTTGTGGCTTGTAAAAATAAGTGTCATGAAAATGGGTGTTAACTGATCTGCCTGATATACAGGGTGATCCAACATTACTGTGTCACATATAAGTAGGCTCCAAATGATTAATAAAAAAACCCCTACAATTAGAAAATTGTATAGCTATTCAGGCTTTAGTAAGAACGTCACGTGCTGTTTAGTGTTTTATGTTGTTTGGTTCGTTCTTTCTTTGTTGAAGAGTCAAAGTACTTAATTATTGAAAAGCTGCTCTGCACAGCACATGCTGCTTTCACACCACATTTACCAGCACTGCCGCCACAGGAGAAATACTACAGCTGGCCTGCCTCAGGGTCACAACAGCCTAGGAAACCGAGCTGTAATTACGCCAGGGCAGCTCTGGGTCAGAATTTCAGGTGGGATGTTAAGCCTTTTTACCTTTCACCTGCAAGTATGTATATTTAAGACACTTAAAATACTACTGCTCCTTTGTTGCTTTTGGCAGTGAGTTTGGCCTGTCCTTGTTTAGAGCCTTTTCCTAGAGTTGCTGTTTTGTGACTCTGCCCGTGGGGGTGGAGGGGTCTTCTGCTGAGCCTGCCACCCATTTGGAACTAAAGCAAATGTTCTTAGTATTTGGAGGGTGTATATATAGAGTAGCCTCCTCTGTGCTGTGTACGAGCCCACACTTGTATGGCCACAGCAATGCGTATTGCAACCTTACCCATGCCTTATCACCAGATTCTTGCAGGACTTGCACAAGCAGAGATCTGTATAACCACATCTTCACTGGGGAATTATTTTTCAGCCTTCATGTCATAGTCCCTGTGTGCCACTAGCATGGAGCAGGCATGGAACAAGGACCCCTCTCTTTTCTTTTGCTTGTTGCTGTGCGTGTTTTCTGGCAACATATCAGTTGCAGACAATGACCTGCTATCGAGTCCTAGTGTTGCTCAGGCTTGCCAGACAAAAGGAAGAGCTGGGAATGCAGCGCATATCAGATGTGTTGGGTTCTTTTTTAAATTTTGGAGGGTGAAATGCAAACTATGGGCTAGAGAAGCTGTGCAGCAAGTGTTCTGTATTTGGACGGAGAAATTCAATGTTTTTCCATGTCAGCTGTCCCATATTTGTGACTGTAGCTGCAGTATCGAAACCCAAGGTCAAGCATCACTTGCAGTGTTATAGTCATACAGCTCTTCTGTGTACACCAGTGAAAGAAAACTGCTACAAATTTTAGCCTATCGCATGCAAAGGACCTGCGCTAGGATGTCTGTCTACCTGAGAGCTTTGTGGGGACCGGGATTTTGCCATTGGTGTTCAGGGGTTGACAGGAATCTCGTTTTCTCTCTGGAATACAAAAGCTAAATGTACTAGAAAGCCTGTGTGCTCGATCAACAGTAGGACCAGGACTTCTCATCTTTGCACCCAGTGTCAGAAGAAAGTGATTCTGTTTTGTTCATGTGAGCACTTGTGCCTTACCTGTAACAAGTTACTTGGGCTTGAGTGTAATAAATTTATATTTCATAACAGTGACTAATTGATATGGGCACCGCCTTTACACTGATATTTTTGCACTGCTTGGATTCAGGATGGCAAAAGGGTCAGGACCAAAGTCTTGAGTAGCTGAAAAGTAATTGTGCCATGGGCATGAAATGGAAATAGTCCTTGTGCCTAGGGTTATTCACTTTTTCCAACATGAGACTCCCAGGTGTTAAGTCAATTGTTGATTCATGTGCTTCATCTGATAAAGTAGTGTCATCTATAGACATCACTATCCTGTAATGCAATCAAATTATTTTGACGGTTATGGTTATTCATGGCTATTTGAAGTCTGTGTGTAAAAGCTGCAATAAGAAATCTGGTGCAGACAGAAAGGAGCCTTGCTGCCTTGTGAGGCTGACTGGTGGCTTGGTCACAGTTTGTTGTGCTTTCTGTGGTGGACCTACGACAAGGACTTTGTCATGAACCATGATCTTTATTTCTAGTAATTCACAGTTGAATGAAGCATCCACTAAGGTTTAATTGCTTCTAGGCATGACTTTTAGCTAGAAGCCTCTTCTTTTCCACATAGCAGAGAGAACAGTAAGTCATCAAATGCCAATCTTAGTCCTCAAGCCATCTGTTTATCAGTTTTGAAAACTAAACCAATGGAGATCCAGAAAAATGGCAACACTGTTTGCCTTGTTTCTCTCTCCTGAGCTGCACCAGGCTCTCCTCAGTAATGGTGGAGGCAGCTGCCGACTCCGGTTAACACTGCAGGTGGGTTAGTGTGTAGAGTAGGTGCACGAGGACAGCTGGTTATGTCTGAGGAGTACTTGGCTGGTTTTGTTGCTGTATCCTGGAAATACATTTCTCTTGTTGTTTTTCTTGTCTTCAGTGCTAATGAAAAAGAAAGTAAGATTCACAATATTTTTAGTTGCTCTTACTCAAGGAACAGTGGGAGCCCAGAAGCTCTAATTCCAATGTAAATATGACTGTAGATAGGCAGGGAGATTTTTTACTTTGGTTTCACATGTGCAATAACAGAGATAAATTGATGTCTTTCTTAAAAGTGCTAACTTCAAACCACTAATTTGTATCACAGGAACTGTGACATATGGAATACTCCTCCTAAAATATTTCCAATCCCTTACATCCTGAAGAAGAGATTTTCAGGCAGGTTTATTGAAATAACATTATTTTTCAGTGCCGAATTAACTCTTATTTTACTGTTTTATTCCTTGGGTAAATATTTTTGGTTTATTATTGATAGCTCATAGATGAAAATATCTAGCAATTATCTTCCCTAGAACAAGACGGTTCTTTATGGGCATAAAACTGTTAAAGGAAAGAGTACATATAAAATACGAAGCTTTAATTCTGATCAAAGCTAAGGCAAAGTGGGTGCAACAATAAGCTTGGTTTTATGAGTAATAGTTACTAGCATTTCTCTACATGCACAGTATTGAACTTCAGCAAAATGCTAGGGAATTATTTCAGTGTTCCAGAATATGTCAAGTTTATAAAAGACCATGCAAGATTAATTTTTTCTTCCCCTCTCCCCCTTGGTTTTTATAACAGGTATCTAAAATAGCTTATTTCTAAATAAATGGGCACTTTAAAAAAAAGTCTGAAGAAGATGCAGTATCCATCGGAGTTTCCTTTGCTGAGGGATCTGATCTGTGCTTTAAGCACCATAGCTTCTCAGCATTACAAAATATTTACACATTTAAGTACAGTTTAGGAAAGGCTGGTTTATCTATGAAAATATATTTTCATTTTTTGACTTTTGTGTTTACTGTGAGCTTAATACCTTAGCTGGAATTTAGCTAAATGTCTTTGTGGGGAGAGGAGAGGTATTAGGATAAATAAGGATTAAGAGTGAAGAGGTCTGTTATGGGTTTGTGTGGCACGGTTTTCCTTGGTGGCAGGGGAGGGGGGCTGCAGAGGCGGCCCCTTTAAGAAGTTGCTGGAAGAATTTGCTGCCCCAAAATGTCGGACGCGCGCGCCAAAATGTCGGACCCGCGTCTAGGCGGGGAGTGACGGTGGTA
>VYZV01033757.1:0-27436 GCA_013401275.1 Pandion haliaetus | reverse complement strand
CACAAATGTAACTGTCTTTTGCCCACAACATGGTAGAGCATAAAACTGAAAGGTATTGAAGAAATATTTTGTTAGTGATCTCCTTTCCTGTTTTGACTGGAAGTTTCTGGAAGCACTAGAGCAAATTGGTGAGGATATTTTAGGCTTAGGAAAGCATATTCCTAATTCTGTAAGTTCCTTTCATTTTTTTTTTTTTTTTCTCTGACCCAAGACATTTACCTTTCTCCAGGCGTCTGAATGAGAGATTTTTCAAAAAGAAACATTCATGCAACTTAATAACCTATATTTTGATTTAAGGGTGAAGTGTAATCTGTAATAATCCAGGTGGTTTTACTTGTTGCTTTTTCCATGCAACACATCTGTTGAAGAAACTTTTAATATCTCTGTTGCACAGTGGGAAGAAGTTATACAGAAAAAAGCTCAACTGGAGGAAGAGCAGAAAGCAGCTGCTGCTGCAGATGAACACAGGAAGTGGTTTTTAGAAGACAAAATGAATGACGCATTAGAATTGGCTGAAAAGCTGCAAAGCAAAGATGGCTATTTTGGTGAGCATATAGATAATGCAGTTCTCCTGTGTGGATGTTGGCATGAGGTATTCAGCAACTGAATACAAACTAAGTGTCCAATATTAGGGATACACTTAAGCTTATCTCCTTTACATAAGCACTTTTTGGCAGTATTCTTTCATGAAACCAATGTATCAAGCCAGACGTGGAAAGGAATCTCAGTTTGAGGTCTATCAGATGCAGCAATATAAATGGCATTTTTAGTAGGAGCACAGGTTTAGCTGAGCTTAAGCCAATTATAAAATTGCATCCCTTAGAAATCCTCTGTCAGATAATGTTGTCCTGTGATGACATACAGTATTACACCTATAACTGACTTTGCCAAGTGTTTGTTCGCAGGAAAAAAACATTTATGCACTTCCAGAATTGGCCAGTACATCCTTCTCAAATGCTGCGTTTATGTGGTGTTGCAGATACTTCTCCTATTCCCCCATCTCTGCAAGGCTCACACAAGATTAGTGATTAGTATTAAGTGATTAGTATTGCTTTGGGTGAACTTTTTTAGACTTTGCCCTTATTTACCTAATTTTTTAATATGGACTAATTTGCAACTGCAAATTATTGAAATGGGTGTCTCCTACTAAATCTGCAAGTACGAGTAGCCATATTCCACATGATCTTAGTGGCCTATTTGTCAGAAGATTAATTATATAGGAAGAAAGAGCACATGTGGAGCTGTAATTGCTTAAAATGAAATGCAGCGATGTGTAGCTTTGACCCATAGAGTAGAAACATTGACTTCCAATTCTGAGCAAATTGTACTTGCCATTAGCTGGAGTGAGTGAGTGTTCCAGTTTTGCTTCCTGGAGAAGAACTGTTTCGCCTCATGCTAGAAAAATTCACTAGAAATTTAAACGCTTAATTTACAAAGAATCCTCCTCCATTTCTCACAGAGAGACTGCATGATTTAAAGGCCAGACATACAGAGAGAGGGGTAGAACTCCAGCAAGTGCCAAGGTCTGGAAATGTCTGTCTGAATGATTTGTCTGCATCAGAGTCATCATCACACAGTAAGTTTCTAAGTTGGGACCCTCCTTTCTTTCACGTTTAATTTCAGAAGCATTACTGGAATACCTCATTGTGCGATTGAGTCGTTATTAGTTGTGTTATTAGTGGATAGTAAACCAATTTATTGTTGTATTCTATTTCACACCTGAAAAAAAAGTCTTTGCTACCAAGGGCAGCACAGGTAGGAAGTGCCTGAAGTGTGTCACATTATAAGAGTGGTCCTATTGAACCTCAGCCTAGTTTAATCCCATTCTGACCTCATTATTTTACCTATGCTTTTTCTGTCTTCATAGTTAGGTATGATTTGGGGATGTTGAGAAGATGTAGAACTGTCTTTCATCAAAATCTTACTGAAAGTTATAGTCAGGAATTAGTCTGTAATCATTTCCTCTAGGCTGTCCTAGCAGTTATGGCCAGTGAAAGCGCTTTTTAAAGTCACACGCATCTTATGTGCAAAACTGCACGTAATGCGAAACATGTATCTGTGGACCTGCCCTAGCAACCCATCAGCATCTGACCTTTTTGTAACAAAACATAGGCACCACTTTCAAAGAACCTGCTTTTACAGGTCTTAGGGCTGTCTCGCATACAGTGGTACTGGTAAAACATAGCATTTCTATGCCAGAGATACCTGTTTTCCAATAAGCATTCGTAGTATTTATGGAAAACCATTAGTTGTAATATTAAGTAAGCCCGAGTTTCTTCCACTTAAATGTCTTTAGACAGAAGACGAGAAGAACTGGCATGCCAAGAGCGGGAACTGATGGCAGAAGTCAGACGGCTCAGACAAAAGCTTACCTCACAGGCTCGAACTAGACATCCTCCAACTCATTTCCCAGCTACAAAGTGGACACCTTGAGATGGTTTGCTCTGGACCTCAGCTGTACTTTCAAATTTTTAATCAGTGAAATGCTAAATATGTATAGCATGATTAAGGACTGATCATAGATTGTTTATTATAAAGGCCTTTGGAAATACTTTTATGTAAAAATAAAATGCTAGCTAGAAAAATGTGTGTTGTTTGTAACCTTCTCATTATTTTCTTAGTAACTATAATGCTATTTTTATTTCTAAAAAACCCTCACTTTTTACCATTAAATTATTACACCTGCAGTATTTGTATACTTTATTTGTTCTGGTGGATGCCATGAACTGAAGAAACAAACCACTGTTAAAATGTTGTTTTGTCAGTGATGGGTAAGTGGACTCTACAAGTTGCAGCAGGGAAATTTGCAATTAGAGAAAAAAATCCTTTCCGTTGAGAGCTGAACACTGAAAACAAGGCCCAGAGAGGCTGTGGAGCCTCCGTTGCTGGAGATAGATATGGTTGTTATACATATTAGCAGGTTCATTTCGCGAGAAAGAAGGGGAGAGGGGATCTAAATAAATATGCTGTCTTTCACGCTGCTAAGCTGATTGTTAATGGCTAATGGTTTTGACCCAAGAGTAGAACATTATGTGGTGTTACAGTAAGAAAGAATGAGGCAAAGTTAAATAAAGTGAATAATTCATAACTGGTGCACATGATGCTGATAGAGGAGTAGACTTGGCTGTGAGAAAATATGAGGACCTGGAACTTAATTTGTTCTGCTGCCCATGGGGTTTTGCTGGTGCTCTTTAGGGCAGCAGTGTCAGAGCAGGACTGTCCGGGGTGCCCCATGGGTGCTGAAGCACGGTGCAGAGAGCAGACCCAGACGATACCGCTGTAGAGCAACTCTTTGTCACCTGGGGCTGAGAGCAGCCTCCCTCTTTCTCTTTAAATTACATGAAGACTTAAATGCACAGAGGTGCTTCGTTATCTTCACGTTAGCATCCTCTGCGTCTGGAACCAGAAACAGTCATGTTGGTAGTGACCAGGATCCACAGAAATCTCATGGCAGACCTCAGTAGAGTGCAGGGAAGGGCATCGTTTCTTTTCAAAGGGATTAAAATACAACAAGTAAAGATCATCTTTGAGAAGCATAAGGAGTAGGTGAGAAAATTGCCTTTTTCTGATGACTGTCTTGGAGTTTATGTGTGGTTGTATTTAAAGGGAGAAAATAAACCCACAAAGTTTTTGGCTAACAACTTGGGCCATATGTGTAGTGGCTTACAGTTGGTAAAAATGTTGCAGTTGTAAATAGGTATAAAGGGGAGTGGTTGGAGCAGGCGGGAGCCCATGCCTTCGTGCGCACCCGGAGCCGCTCCTATTCCCTGCCCACTGCCAGGGGCTGCAGGACCCCTCGGCCCTGCCTGTGCCCCCGGTGTACCCCACAGCCCACCGCAGGAGCCGGACCCATTTCCTCATTCCCAAAAGCTGAAGTGGGCTTGCAGACAGCTCGGATGCAGACGGCCCTTTGCCAAAGTGCGTTTTTCAAGAACACACGTTGGAGAAATTGTTTCTGTGACCCCACAACCAGGAGACACAGGCCCGTGCCCTCGAACTACAGCCTCGTACATCACGACAGCAACGACAACGCTGAGGGGTTGGAGAGCAGGTTCGCAGGGTTCCGGCGCAGCTAAAAGCGGCGGGAGACTCGTCCCGCCGCGGGAAGAAAAGAGACGCCTGCCTGTGCCCCGTGTGAGGATCGAACTCACGACCTTCAGATTATGAGACTGACGCGCTACCTACTGCGCTAACGAGGCGGCTATAGGTGCTTGGCCCCCCCACTCACCCTGGACGCTGCCCCTCGGCTCCGCTCCCGCGGCCTCTCGCCCCGCCAGAGCCTCTGAGAGCTCGGCGGCCGCCTCAGCCCCCGCTGCGGGAAGAGAAGGGGCGGGAGGGACGGGACGGCCCGGCCCTTCTTCTGGCTGCTCTAGCGGGCTCCGTGTCGGACGGCCCCGCGGTGACCGCGTGGGGCCTCGGAGTGAGCGCGCGGGACCCCACAGTGACTGAGTGGGACCCTGTGGAGATGGTGCGGGGCTTTGTGGTGACTGTGGAGCTCCAGGGTGACCGTGTGGGTCCTGATGGTGACAGTGTGCGATCCTGTGGTGGCCATATGGGATGCGGGACTGACCATGTGGGACCCCAGGGTGACAACGGGGGTGAGGCCCTATGGTGGTAACCTTGGGTGGCCTGTGTGGGGCCCTGCTGTGACCGTGTGGGGACCAGGGTGACCATGTGGGACATTGGGTAACTGTGTGGGACCTGAGGTGACAGTGCTGGCCCTGGCCAGGACAGGGGGCGATGGCCCTGCTGGGCACAGGGAGGCCCTGGTCGGCGTTGACAGGGCGCAATCTTGCACGTCAGGTTAATTAGGCAGCATAATTTTCAGCATAATTGCGCGGAACAGGTCAGTAGATAATTAGTGACTTTTTGCCGCGTCTGACAGCTGCAGGCGGATGTTGGGGGTGGGGGGAGGAACAGGATAGTTTTTAAAATCACACCAGGAGCTCAGGGATGGGCCCCACTACCACCTCTTCTCGTCCCCCGGGTGGGTGTTTCCAGCCATCCGTGGCTACGGGATTAAAATCCGAACCATTTCATACCCTTTTCTCTTTTCATATATATATATTTATATATATATATATATGTGTATATATATATATATGTTTTTGTGTCATCCTCACATATAATTACTTTTTTCCCCCCATAAGGCATCTGACATAGACCCAGAATCTGGGAAACTACCCTGGAAAAACCGGGCCTGTGTCACTCTGAGTGGCCCTGAAGATATCCGTGCTCCCAAGCACATTGGTCAGAGTGACAGGACACTTTCCCTGCTCAGGTATGCCCTCAGCAGCCTGTACACCTGTGCAAAAGCCCAGAATGGCGTGTACCCTCGATCCTGCACTCCCCTCCAGAGTTGTGGCACACCAGTGCATGGACATAGAGCCATGCAGGGCGATGGCAAACCCAGCCTGCGTGAGAAAACTGTGTCACACGTGCCTCTGTGTAAAAGCATGCATACAGGTATTTATGGCATACCTCAGGCAGGGTGTCTTCCCACCCTGCCTCTCCTCGCCCCCGCGCAGTCATACCAGTTGGCCTGGCTCCCCAGAGGCACTGAGCCTCTCACCCCGCTGCGAACCTGTGCCTCTGTCCTGCTAATGACACAGCAGCTGAGCTGCCACGGGGACAACGTGACTCCAGAAGCTGCAGCCTGGAAAAAAAAAAAAAAAAACCAAACCAACCAAACAGCCCTAACTGTGCACAATCAAGTGATGAGTGTTTGTATTTCTGATGCTTTGAGGCCAGCTCACAACCCTCCCTCCACATAATATTCAGGATGTTTGGGAAGGGGTATTTTTCTTTTAATAGGATGGCGTAGTCACAAAGCTTTAAAGAAATAAATGAGTGAATCGTCTATGGTAATAGCAACATACTATGAACGGGGCACAGTGACGAAGTTCAAGTCTATTTTTAAGCCTGCCTGGCAGCATGTGGGTCCAGACAAGAGTCTGTGACCCTTTCTGCTGTTCTGAAGCTATGGACATGGCTGATGTCTCTGTCCCAGTTCAACGTCAGTGTTGTTTTTGCTCCCTAACAAATACTATGGGAAGACAGAGAAGCCTCAAGCTGTTTTGAAGATTGTGCAACGATGCTTGGGAGCCTACCTGCTTTTGCTTGAGTGCTTTCTTCGCTCACATTTAACAGGATGCAACAGGAAGGGAAATACAACCGAATGGGTCGGCCCTGGTAATTGGACTCGAATCCTTCGTATGCCCTGGGGGTGAGGTGGGTGCCTCTCAGATAAGCAATCTAATCAGCTTTGCACTTGTGTCCCATCTGGAAACAGATTGTTGCCGAAGTACACCACCACCTGAGAAGCAAGCTTTGGGGTTTTTTTGAAGATAATTGTACCAACAAAATCAGGGAGTGTGAATTTGCCTGAGGTAATAAGATCTCTTTATTTTTATTCATAGTTAATTCGTTCAGCTGAGGCGATTTCACGCCAGAATGCAGTCTCCGAACAAGGATGATTGCGCTGCCTGCGCCGCGCAAATGCATGGTGCCTGCCTGGCAGATCGACTGCTGCGACAAAGAGCCATGAGCCACTCCAGACACATGGGCAAGATAAGGAAAAGGCTGGAGGATATCAAGAACCAGTCCCCAAAGTTGACAAAAGCGGATTTCAGCCACAACGAAAGCATAAGGTTGGCCACGGATGCCTTCCTGGATGGTGGGACAGACTCTTACCTTGAAACTTTAAGCAAAGAAGGCGAGGTGGATTTCCTCTCCTCAGTGGAAGCTCAGTACATCAAGGACAACGCCAGGGAGTCCTATTATGCGCAGGAGTCCCTGGCTGCCGACGGGGCAGCTGCACCAAAGCAGAACGATACTGGGTCACTCCCTTCAGGGACCTACTTCCCCACCATTTCTGACAGCAATGAGCCAGCTCTGCTGCACACGTGGATTACAGCAGAGAAGCCCTATTTAAAGGAAAAATCCACTGCTACTGTGTATTTCCAAACAGAGAAGAACAGCAACATTAGAGACATCATACGCCGGTACATCAACAAGACCACTCAGGTACGGGGAGAGAATTGCTGTTTCTCTGCACTCTGTTGTCTTCCAGCTCTTAAAAAGATCAGGTAAATGCGGTATTTGATCCAAGCTGGCCTTGTGCATTGCAGTGTAGCTTTGCTGAGGAAAGTGGCTGTAAAGAGCCTGTTGTTGAACTTAGGCAGTACTTTTTTTTTTTTTTTGGTACTCACACCAACACCTTTTTATATTGGTGACTTAAAAAAAAAAAAAGCATTCCCTCTTCTTTTAAACTCCCATTAACCCAGCAGAGCAAATGCGCCATAGAAAGGGCAGCTGGGCTCTGTCCCTTCTCATGCATCACCAGCAGGATGGTTTGCTCTGTTCAAACCATTACACTGGTAACGAGAATTAAGCTAAAGCGAGCTCTGAGCCATTAGCAATTGTTTCAGGGTATTCGTGGGAGATGTGGGTGAAGGGAAGCCCGGAGAAGGGCATGTGCATCTGGTGTGCCAGCAGCTGTCCACAGAGGAAGGAATTATTCAGAAAAAAAGACCTTTCGTCCCTAATACATTGTCAGTATCACTAAAAATACCACGTGGGCTCCATATGGAGACTCTGCAGTGTAACTTGGCATGTGAGAAAGGTGCGGATGATGCCCCTGACAACAGACAAAGTGACAGGGGGGCTGCAGAGAGGTGCCAGCCACAAGCCAGCCTGCCCATGCGCTGGTAAACCAGAAGCTAAGCAGCTGGAGGGGGACAAAAAGCCTCTGTCGTGTGTTCTGGCAGCTCTCCTGTTTTCCTGGAAAAAAAATATTTGACATTTCAGGGCTGCGTTTACCATCGTCCAGGAGTTTTCCCCTTGTCTAAACTTGAGATGCCACTAGCAGTTTCACAGGGGAACAGTCAGGGACAAAACCAGGCTGCAGTGCCTGCTGTGTGGCACAGGCTGCAGAGCCCACTGGAGTTACAGACTTTCGCTTTATTATTCTCCTGCAAGTGCTGGGCCTGACAACGCTGAGTGTAATGGCAGGGGAGAAGAATCCCCGTTGGCAACTGCCCTGTCAAAGGCTACAAGTGCTCAGCACATCAGGGAATTATAGATCAGTCGTTCTAAGTTGGAGGCATCAGAAAGATACAGTAACAGAAGAAATGTCTCTGATAGTAAAATAAGCATCAGTAAAGTATCAACCCAGGCTAATTTTCTGTCTCAAGAGGAGAAAATTTGTAGGGGAAAAGTGGGAAATGTAATATACATCCATGGTTCACATGACCTTCTTAACCATCTAATTTACATTACAAGAGGGTGCTGGAGCAACATTTACACACAGTATAAATTTGGCAACTGCTTTTTGAATGCAGGTTTTCAACAGCAGCATTTATTAATTAGCATTTGATAAGGGTCAATCCTGGATAGCCTAGTATGTGATATATCCCTTAACAACTTAACAGAATAATGACCGTGTTTGTGGATGACATCAAACAGCAGAGGACTGGCATGTACTACTATAATCTTAACACATTTGTGGAAGAGGTGCGAATCATAAAATGAAATTTGGGCAAAAGAAGCGACAAGTACTGCAAGTAAGAGAGGAAAGTCAGGTACAGAAATACAAATTGGGAACAGCTGGTGAAAAAGCAGTACTAGGGAGTGGTCTGGAGCTATGGTGAGGCTGGATGCATATTGTGCTGTTTAAAAAGACAAGGTGAGTTAACAGTAAGTGTGGATGTGAGACACTGGACATAACTGTGCCACTCGCCTAGCACTGGCGAGGCCCTTTCTGCAACACCATGCTTTGGCAGCAGAACGAAGGTGTGGGATCCTTACTGCTCTGCAGATAATTTGGCTTGCCTGAACAGGATGCTGGCTGCCCAGGATGTGCTTAGTCTTGTAGGATTTCCTTGTGGGGGCGAAGGGAATAAGCTCACTGGTAAGTGTGGGCATAGGCTTTGGAGTAAGATTCAGTGCAAGTTGGAAGCAATTAGTAAGACAGATCTACAGATATACTGTAAAGTTTGTTTTGATTGAAGATGATATCCTGTAAGTGCAATTATCAAGGGTTCCCTTTCTAGTCAATGGAGATATAGGCACCTTCTGAAGATGAATCAGGTGTTAGCTGGGCAGAATTGCCCTGTGGAGATGACCCTTTCCATGAACAACAGCAGACATCAGTGAAGACCAGCACCTTCATGAGGCCATGCCCAGTGCTGAGCATAGGGGCTGGAGTATGGAAGTGGTTTTATATCACATTTACAGTTCCTTGGTCCACACTGGCTGGAGGCTGTGCATTTAAGTAGCTGTTGGGACTTTTATGCCCAGTCCTGAGACTTTCATACGCTGTCCTGCCAGTTGTGAGTTGGGAAGCATGGATGTATGGTTAAATTGAAACAATTAGTTTATAAATCGTTACTAAAAAAAAACCAGAACAGATGGAGTTGTTGCAGTCTGTTGCCCCACCACCAATAGCAGAGTGAGGATTTAAAGCCAGGACCGTTCCAGGTGTAAGTCATAACAGAGAAAGCGTCATCCAGTGATTCTTGCTAAATGCATGTGACTTATGAAAGCTAGTCAGCCATTTGGCAAGGGCTGCGGTCTCTTATTTTAGCTGCATCCTTATTATTCTGTGATTAGCACTTCAATGTATTTCCTAGTGCTGAAATCTCACCTACAAATGCATGGGTCATTTTGTGTTTTATGATTAAAAGAGCTTAACTGAAGTGCGTATGTTGAGTGTTATATTGGCTTTATATGAGCAATAAAACAATGAAGCAACGTGTCTCATCAGTTTACTGATTCAGGAACTTAGGGAGAAAACCAGAAGAAATATCCACATATATCTCCAAAGATTTGTGTTTGTTGGAATATTTTTTTAAAACAAATAAACTGCATTTCAGTGGCCTCACAGGCAACCTTAAGTTACATAAATTGACTCTGGTAATGCCTCTGCTTTTTTCCCCTAGGTGCTAGCTATTGTGATGGATGTGTTCACAGACACTGAGATTCTTTGTGACCTCCTGGAGGCAGCTAACAAGCGCATGGTGTTTGTCTACCTGTTACTCGATCATGGCAATATAAATCTCTTCTCAGAGATGTGCGACAAGTTGCAAATTGCTGAGGATCTCTTCAAGGTACTGTGGCTCTGTGAAACTCTTAGGCTCAGATTTGTATGCCTAACTTTAGGCACTGTGAGCTAGAAGCGTGGTTATGCTAGGGTCAGTCTACCTTGTAATTAAAAGGGAGCGAGAGATTTCCAGAGGTAGTGTTACTGCACCTAATTCCCCTCTGAAGATGCATACATTTTTCCATGGATGTTACAAGAAGTTAAGGCATTTCCATTACATCCTTAGATGAAACTAATCTGGGCCCTGAAGTCTTAAAACAGAGTTAAGTCAAGTCCCCTAGTAGAGTTGTCTAACATAAGCATTACAACTGCTTCTGTTTGATAACTCCACAGCAGCTGTGGTCTGGCAGCCACGGGTAGAGGGCACACGAAACATTTTCATGGCAATACCTTGGTTGCAGTAGGTGGTTTCTGATAAAACCTGTTGTTAAAGCTCTGCTTTAAAGATAATGCCCCAAAGTTAACTGGCTGTTAGCTTAGTCTGCCTTCATCTCTGCCAGAGGGAACTGACCTTAAAAATAACCTCTTAGGGACCATTTCAGTTGTTGCTTGAGATGCTGTAGGGCACCTGTGGCACCTCTGTGGGGATGGTTGCTACCGCAGATGCAACAGCCTTCTGGAATGGCAGCTGGAGGGCAGGCAGGAGACCTGAGGGCATCTTACATGCACCAGACTCCTGTGTTTCAACAGCTGAATTCCACCCCACATGTATAAAGAAACTCAGATTAATAGAACATGCTCATAACAGTGTTTGCATGTCTGTAAACCCCCAATCCTCAGGAAGAACAAGCCTGTGCTATTTATTGTAAGTATGCTGCTACAATACACAGGCTTCAACAATGTGTGAGCCAGATCCTTGGTGCCTCTCATTTACTAAGGCCTTGATTCTGCAAAGTGTATGTATGGACAGCAGAGTCAGGTCTGGGTGCCTGGCCTGCCTTAAATGCACTTATTCAGGTACAAGGACAGTGCAGAGCATCACATGGGCCAAATTGACCTGCTTCTCCACTCACACGTATACTTGCATCTGATTCTGCAGGATGGCATTCCTCTGGGAAGCACATATATCCTTGCAGGCCCAGATGGATGGGAAGAGCAGAGGTTTTTCCCTGCTGGATTGTGCCATAGCCAACGTAAAACAAGAGAGCTTACAGCTAGAGCAAATTGTTGCTGGGGAGTCAGCGGAGGTAACAGATGGCTCTCAGCTATGGACACGTCTCATACTCATTTTGGTTGGGGTAGCATCAGTTACTGTTACGCAGCAGCACAGCTCCATCTGCATGAATTTCCATGCAGGTTTATATCCCCATTGAAACAAGTAACCCTGTGGCAGGTGAGAGACCTTGGCTAGGTTTCCTCTGGTCCCAAACCATCAAATATAACATTGGAGAGTCCATGAGGAAGTCATAATAGACACTGGGGAAGTGAAGAGCTAAAGGCAGCGGGGGGAAAGGGCCCTTTCCTTCTGATTTTTAATTATAAAAAAAAATCACTCTGTTAATTTTTTTTTTCTTTACAGAATATTTCAGTCCGCAGTGTTACTGGAGAGGTTTACTGTGCCAAATCAGGCAGGAAATTTTCAGGACAAATACAGGAAAAATTTCTTATCTCTGACTGGAGATACGTGCTCTCTGGATCTTACAGGTGAGATAAGCCATTGCAGTTCATGTCCAGGTGCTCTTTTATGATTTTTAATATTACTTCACAAAGAAGTGCCATGGAAATTTTTGTACAGGTGAGAAGGTTTTTTTGAACAAAACCTCCTCATGTTTTCAAATATGTGCCATTTTTCAGTAATCCACTTAACTTGCTTTAAAGCTGATGTTAGTTCTTTATGGAGTGTGGTATTTAATTTAAATGTTCAGAAACTAATGTAAACAACTTTGCCAGTGCAGCACTGGAGCAGAACTAGAAATGTGTACAGCTTAATGTTATGCTTTCCTCATTGTTTGGGTCCTCAGATGCTGTGATCATGAGACATGATACATTTCCATCTCCCTCGGGATCCCTTAATGTAGCATATGTCACTCAGCTTATCCGAGGATTTGTTCTCCATATGACAAGTTTAGTGATTAAAGGTAAAACAGAAATACTTCAGAGACTTACTTTTTTTTCTTGTGTTTCATTAACAGGTAGGCAGTATGCATCTACACAACTGTTGTACCTTCCCTTTTATTTCCTTTTTTTTTTTTTTGTGAGCTGAGTCTGTAATTCTCCACTTTTGTGCTGCTATAATTATTTCGGGTAGAGGATGCAGTATCTCAACAACTGGGGCTTTAATGAAGATCCAAGATCCTCCAGTTAGGGAATTTCAGGAGACTCTGAGCTTGCATCAAATAAATGAAGTTGCAGAGCCTCATGGCTACATAGATAAGCTTCACAAATGACCGAGTGTATCCTAGAAATCAAGATACAAAAAAGAAGAGGGGATTATTTAATTAAAAGGATGAGATTGTTTTTCTTAATCCCAGTTTATGGTTTGGAATCTTAAATGCCTCTAGTCTGATAAAACTGTGCCACCAGGAAGATTACATAACTTTAGTAACGAAGGTAAAGGTGAACACGTGGGCTTAGTGCAGGCTGCAGGAGTTCAGCTGTCCACAGAGGTGAGCATCCAGTTTTCATTCAGTTTCCAAATGAACCGTCAGACAAAAATGAGTGAACACTCAGTGGGTTTTTTTAATTGGCCGCCCTGTGGTTTTCTTGGTCTTTCAGGTTTTTTTTCAATCCCTCACCAAAGATGTGTAGAAATGCAACAGCAGATTTATATAGAGAATAGAAGGGAAGAATGTGTGGGAGAAGAGGGACAGAACAATATCTGTTTTCTTTAGCCAGTAAGCTTCCTTTAGGCTTCTCTTTTCAATCCTAAAAAGAAAAAGAAAAAATCCTCAAAGTCCTATGCAGTCACTTCTGTCATTCTCTAACCTGAAGAGCCTTGTCGAACTACATGATCCCCTATCCAGCAAGCAAGCAGGGAGGGTGGTGAGGAATAAATCTATACACTATTTAACTTCAGTATGCTCAGCACCAGTCTGCAGATTCACATGGGTTATAGCTGGCTATCAGTACATGGCATTTCTGTAGGCTTGCTAGCTCTCACTTTATTAATCTGAAAGTTTTCTGTTATCCCTAAACCTCATCTACCAGCCTCTGCAGGTATAAACAAGAATGATGTTGAGTAAAACAGACTCAAACTCTTCTGCAGTGCATTTGCTGGAAATCAGATTGAAATAGATCTTAAAAGTAATACAAAAGATCTTTAATACAACAGCAAATTTCACCCAAGTGCCGTGCTCTGCATGACTTTGTAATAGTGATGGGCGGAACAGGTTGAGGAAATAAAATAGCCCTTCAGTACACACTGCACTAAAAGGGACCCTGGCTCACTCTTTCTACCCAAAGTGTTTGGGGACAAAATATATTTGCCTGATGGACAACAAAGAGGACTGAAGGTGGCAACTAGTTAGAGGCAAAGGAACCACCGCTGAGCCTGTGGCATCTCCTGCTCTGGAGTGGTTTTTAAAACCATGTTAAAAAGCCATTGCTTGGGTCAGCATGGATAAGTGTGGTCCTGCTGCACAGGGCGGACTGGAGCCAGGAAGCTTCTGCAGGCTGTTGCACCCATGTGCCTGCACAAGTGCAGGCATGAGTAAATGTTTTGAGTTACAGTTTTCCTTCCAATTTTTATTGCCAATGCCTGTGGTGTGGGGTTAGGATGCAGTATTTCTTTTTGCTGTCTCTCTGTTACTCTACCCCATCCTATGATAACTATGTTATTCCTTTTTTTAAAAAAATAATTTGAAGTTAGGTAGTGCATGAATTCAAGTGCTCCTAAAGAAGGCAAAGTGAAAACAGCAGAAAGTATAGACCTTGATCCTCAGGGGCAGCTGAGTACCTCCCCGGCTGCCACTCTGAAAGCCACCAGCCTCTTCAGAGCCAGTGCCTAACATCTAACACGGGGGTACTTTGCTGAGAGCATCCGTTCAGGTGGGGCAGGTTCCTCATACAGAGGTTATCCCACCAGCAAGCAACACTAACATGTAGTTTAATTCAAACCTGAGCTCATCTGAAAAATCCAGTTCTTCCTTTTCAGATTAAATGCGTGTAATGCTGCAATGTAGCATTGTAAATACAAGGGATGAGAGCATCTCTAGTGAACTGCAGCTGCAGTAATGCAGAGGGTGCACTCAGAAAGAAACAGGTCCAGTGCAGATTGGATGGGAGGGCGGGTTTTGATTCAGACAATCATAAATGAGAGGATCCAAACAGAACATGGGGTTTGGGACAAAGCCCTGAAAAGACAGCTGAGAAGTAGCTATCAATGACTGAATTTGTGATACAGCTTTGGCCCCAAGCTAGGCAGTAATTCTTTGTGCTTTCTCATCTTTCTGATGTGCTTCACTCAAAAAGGCCTGGTAGAAAAATGATCCTTCTGGGCAGATAGGGACAATAACAGAATTCTCTGAGCCTTTCCCAAAAGAGCACTCGGAATTGTAAACTAAGGAGCAAAACAGGGCCTAAAACCTAAACAATGAATTTCCTCTTAGAATGAAGCCAAAGAAAACCTGTTAAGTCTTTATGTCTAGTTCTGCTTTGTTCTTCAGCAAAGTGCACAGAATGTAAATCGCTGTGACTCACTACATGAAGGCCACAAACGTTTGTCTAAAATCATGCAGGTCTCTCACTTTGTTACTTTACAACTGACCCATTTGCCATCAGTCTATGGAGAATCTTTGGGCTATTAATTGGAGCCAACTTTCTCTGCTTACAAGGGTTACAGATAAGATCGATGAACCACAAATGTGTCTGTCCATTGGGTACTCCAGGAAGTTACGTGTGGGAGTAAATTATCAAAATTGGGTGCAACAGGTTTTTTTCCTCTGATTTTGTTGGGTTTTTAAAAGCCGTTTATAAGTGTAATGGATTTTTTTTTCTCTCTAAATTTTCTTGTATAAACTAGATATATCTCTAGCACATAAAGTTTAAACCTGCCACTCCACACCTTAGCCCTTTCATGAGTTTGTAACCTTCAGCGTAGATATCCCAGACTAATTGCGTGTTTTTGTGTTTGTTCCTGGCTTATTATCTCCTTAACAGTTAGATGAAGGACATGCAAAGATTTAAAGAGTGCTTCTTCGTGAATAAAGGCAACGTTGAGCTAGCACAGCAGATGCTACTCACACAGCAGGGAGTTAGCTTGCTGTGCTGTTTACCTCAGCTCCCAAGGTTTTGTCTGTATTTAGACTGATCTGAACAATGAGAAGTGCCTGTATTCTAGTAACTTACTGTATATTTTCATGTCCAATCATAAAATGTACAGTATATGTTGTAGGGTTGCCTGGTGGCATTGAACTAGTGATTTCTTCACTCCTCCCCTTGCTCCTGAAGCAACAGTATAAAACCACCGTATGCCCCAAACCCAACCCTTTTCAAGAATGCTCCAAATGGGCAGATGTAAATCGTCTGTCTTTATTCCCTTAGCATCAGCTCAGGCTGTCAGTCCCACTGAGTTTCACAGGAGTTTTGTCAAAACATGACAAGAACAAGATTTAAAGCGCACACACCTACAGCCAAATCTGGCTCTCAGCAATCCTTGTGCACATCCAGCGTAGCTAATAAAGTCACGCAGGAATAACCATGGCAGAGTTTTGCCAACACAGAACAACCTCAGGTTCAAGTCCAATGCTGCTCTGTATCCTCTACTGCACAGCTCAAGCCCTGGTCAACTCAGGGAGTAATTACACTTCATTCTCTCAACTATACTCATTTTACTGCTGCTGCTGCTGCTGCTGCTGCTCAGACAAGGCAGGCTGCACAGCACAATCAAGGTGGCTTGTGGTTCTGTAAAAGAGCACAAATTTATGTTTGCTGAGTGGATTAGGGAAGCACATAAAAGAAAAATCATTTAAAAGCTATGGGGTATCCGAAGGTGTGTCCCTGGACTACCAGAATGAAAACTATTGCAGTATTTCTCCCTTAGTTTATAGCAAAGTAGTTTGTTTTGGTTTTTTTTTTCTTGGAAAGGCTGTAGGAAATATTTATAATTTCATTTTCTCTGTAATGAAGAAAATAAGCATTTTTCAGGTGTGGCAGTTTGTTTTGTGGGAGTGGGATGTGACAGGTTGGGTTTTTATGTGTTTCTCTTGACCAATGCAGAAAAAGTGTGGCAAAATGAAAACAAAGGACAGTTATTTTTTGCTAGTCTTTCTAATGTCAGTTTTGAGTAGGTGAGAGTTACCAACTGGCACAGCATTCTGCAGGGAAGGTACAATTTATGTGTGTGCAGACAAGACATGGTAAGACCTGAATTTAAGCATTGTGCATGAAAGGAGGTATCAAAAAGAGGGGTATAAACTCCTTTCCACGGAACAGACACTCAAGCCTTGGGAATTGTATCTGACATTTAGTCCTGCAGTGGATCTGGATCACCACTCCCTTTAGGAGGTTGTATAACTTTACAAGGTTTCTTGAAGGTTTTCGAGGCAGCTGCAATAACAAAGCTTGATCCAAGTCAAAGAGCACTGATGTGAACTGACCTGAAATTCAACTGCAACACCATCTTCATCCTGTGTTTAGACAAGGAGCTTCAGCAGTAAAACACATTTGCCTTTCACACCACCCCGGCGGGGATCTCCAGTTCCTAACAGCTGACGTTAATGCTAACCCTCACCTTGTCTCTCCTTCCAGCTTCACATGGTTATGCGGCCAGGTTCACCGCAACCTCCTCTCCAAGTTCACGGGTCAAGTTGTGGAGCTGTTTGATGAAGAGTTCCGACACCTTTACGCACTGTCCAAGCCAGTGAGGGGACCGAAGTCTCCGCCACGTACCTTGCCCTTCCTGTTCAGCAGGAGCTGGGCCCCCCAGCGCAGCCTCCCCTACAGCAACGAGGAAAGTGCTAACACTCTTTCCGACCCCTTCAGCAGCCTCTCAGCCGGCAGCACCCACCAGACCAAGCAAACCCCAAGAACTCTCATATTCAGCAGCAACTTCCCCCCCCAGCCACCTCTCCATAGAGTTAATTCCTTCCACAGCTATGTCTCATTCACACCCCCACCACCACAGAAGGCCATCCAGGCTAACTACTATCAGCCACACTACGTGGCCGATAACTCCGCAGTTCTGTATAACAACATGAACATTTACAGACCTATGAGACTTAGACAAGAGGAACCAAACAGGACAGGGTTAAGCTCACCCTGGAGATGCCTCCACAAAGCTAACCTGTTTGCATAATAACCACCTTGTTTTGAATTGCAAGTAAATGTAGTGAGGACCTGTTTAGCAATCGCTTGTGTACTGATGAATATAGAAAGTCTGTATAATACAAAATGAGGATGATTTCAAGCCTCTTGTTTTGTTTTGCTGCTTATGGATGCTTCGTTTCCCTAATTAAAAAGCCAAGCCTGCTAACATGTAAACCTTGGGTGCATCATGATGCCAGGAAGAACACATCTAAATAATGCTGCTCACAGTGCAACACTGCTGCTGCCTATCGCCTGCCCTTGGTAGCATATTTGTGTAGCAGTAGATTTAGGTGGTTAACTGTTTTTCATATGGCCAGGCACCTGAAAGTGGGGTAAGTCACAGTTTATTACTATGCATTTTATGCACTTGCATAAGGAGACTGAAGGCTGCTATTTACATGCCAAACCGAGACGACGCTGGCAGCAGCAGTCTACCTTCATGCTGTTACTGCACCTTAATCGTGATTTAGGAGGACTCCTTTAGGCTTCTACCACTGCACTGTCTCAGAGCTGTCTGCTTGAGGTGCACAGCAAGGACGTCTGTTTGCAAGGTTTCTCAGAAGGGACCTGCTAACCATGACATGGACCGAGACTGACAATTCAGGTTACAGAGGACATCTTGCAGCCACTGTACGCTCGCTTCCACTCATTAGCAACATGGGTGCATTCCAGCACACTTTGTTACAAACCTCCAATCCCACCAGCTCAGAGCAATTTTCTTTACTGCAGAGCAGCTGTGTAGATTCAGACTGGAAAATGAAGCTGAGCAAAGAAGCGAAGTCCTACTAGTAACACACCAGAACTGAGTTTCAATTCATTTAATAGCACATGGATCTTAGAAATCCTCTCAGTGGACATTTGATTGAACGTTAAGTTAGAGGTAACGATGCTGTATTTCAGAGTTCCTCAAGGTTTCTAATTTTTAAACAGAAACTCGGTGTCTGTAGTGCCCATTGAATACAGTTAGAGAGGGAGTTACGGAGGTTCAGCAGCTTGAACCAAAACAGAAAGACTTTCTGCCAAATAATCCATGAAAATGAAGGAAACTTCTGTAAGTGAAAGGCAAAAAATACTAAGAAAACTAATGAAATTAAGGATTTGCATCCAAATCCCAAAGTTAGTAGATGCTTAACATCTCTTGATTTATCAGTAGATTATTTTTTTTACACCTGCTTTATATCATCTTTCATCTGATGCCAACAGAAAACAGAAACCTAAACACATCTGCTCACCTGACCCATTTTGCCTGACTTCTCACCTGCTCAAAAAGGAATACAATTTAATTTATAGCCTGTCGATTATGAAAATTGTATACAGCAGCAAGATCTCAGGTGAGGAAAGTTTCTCATGCTTGGAAGAGCTATCATTTGAAAGTATATTGGTAAATTTACAGAATATTGTGAAAGGTACAGGATGGACACATCCTGCTCAAGCTTTGGAACTTAGGCATTCACCTGTGATACCAAAGTTTGGAGTCCAGAATAACAATAAACTATTGCATATAATTGTAAATTCTGTACATAGCAACATTTTTCAGATTCCTTGGGAAGAAGGGAAAATTGATTTTCATTCCTATGACAATTCTACTTAATTATCTAAATATGGCAACCATTCAAATAAAAGAGAAGACTTTCATTAAAATCCTTTTGAGAGTAATTTTGTTTCTTCATAGTCTCTCAACTTGTGCACGTTACTTTCTTCTCTTCCAAAAGCTAAATGAGTTCCATACAGTCAGAGTCCAAGTGAAGAGGAAACACATTTTGTTTCTTCTGAAATCAAGAGGAACAGAATTAAACATATGTGTCCCCCCAACCTAATTAAGATTTTTCTTCTAAATTTGGTTCAGTTCCCTGATTCCGTTGTGGCCCAACTGTGTGTGGCGCAGAGTGGGGCTCTGGGGAGAAGTTTGTAGACCACTACCTCTGAAGCCTTCGTTTCCTCAGGGCATGACCCATGAAATCCATGAAGGAGCTCTTCTCATCTCTGTGGGGCAAGATAGTTTGCCTACAGAAGTTTTGGAGAAAACAGGTAATGAAAAGTCGGTAAAGGAGAAGCTAACAACCCAGAAGGAGTACTGTGAGTTAAGATGAGCTGATTGCAGCCCTGGATCAGGGATACAGCTTGTGCTAGTACAAACGACAGCTGAACTTGAACATCAAATGAATGGAATTTCAGTTTTGATGGAAAACAATCAGAGTTCACCCTTTCAGCAATGAGTTATGCCAAAAATCCTAACAGGCCCCCACAAGCCTGATCACTCAGTGATGAGGGGAACATGTGGATACAGGCAGCTGCAGAAACTACCTGTCAGGAGGTCACGGCAGGATGCTGACGTACCTCGTCCATCTGCTGCAAGGGAAGGGCTCAAATAAGCACTGCTACCATACAATGCGCCCTCAGCAAGTTTGCAGATGACACCAAGCTGAGTGGTGCAGTTGATTCACTTGAGGGGAGGGATGCCATCCACAAGGACCTGGACAGGCTGGAGGCCCATGTGAACCCCATGATGTTCAACAAGGCTAAGGTCCTGCAGCTGGGCTGGGGCAACGCCCAGTATCAATACAGACTGGGCGATGAAGGGATTGAGAGGAGCCCTGCAGAGAAGGACTTGGGGGTGCTGGTGAATGAGATACTGGACATGAGCTGGCAATGTGCATTTGCAGCCCAGAAAGCCAACCGTATCCTGGGCTGCATCAAAAGAATTGTGACCAGCAGGTCGAGGGAGGTGATTCTGCCCCTCTAATCTGCTCTGGTGAGACCCGCCTGGAGTACTGTATCCAGCTCTGGTGACACACCCTACAGAGGCCCCTTATTACCCTCCAGAGCACTCCGGGGCCTTATATGGGCTTTGCTGGGGCCCGCTGGAGGCACTGTTGGGCTCCTTTACCTTCCAATTGCTGACTGTTGGGCCTGCTACCCCAGCATCAGAGCAGCAAGGCAGCAATCCACTCACCTGGCTGGTGGCTGTCATCTTTCCGCATCTCTCAAAGTTCTGGCAACAAGGTCAGGGGCCAGGTAGTTTCCTCTTCCTGCCTGATTTCTCATACTCCTGCCTCCCATTTCTCTGCTGAAGGACCAGCTTCTTGATCAAACCCTTCTTCTTCCTCCTCCTCCTCCCTTGCTAATCGATGATACAGGCCCCTTGACCTCCTTCTCCAGTTTGTTTTCCACTACTGGGGCAATTACTGTAGTTGTTAGTTGGGTCCCTATCTCAGCCATGGTGTCCTCAGGTGCAGTTTGGGTCCCTGTGTCTACTGTCATGTCCTCAGATGTAGTTTGCATCCTGGGCTCAGCCAAGGCATTCTCAGAGGTGGGTTGGGTCCCTGCCCTACCACAGGCCTCTGAGAGTACTGAGCAGGCACAGGCCAAGGCCCAGGACAGTGCTGGAAGCTGCTGGTTTTCACTGGGGTAGGCAAGACACCCTTATCCCAGCCAGACCCAATACAGCCTTACATGGTCTGTCCTGGCCCCCCTGCGCACAAACAAGAGGTGTGACATTACAGATGGAAAAACCTAAAAAGTAAAGATGTCTTCCAAGACATGCACAACAGGACTTGACTGACAGTAACCTCGCCTGTGCAAGTGGGTTTGCTGCTAGAAGAAAGCAGACCAAACGGTCTGAAAGCAGCAAAGTTGCGATAAAAATGTGTATGGCCTTTGTGGTGGGTTGACCTCGGCTGGTTGCCAGGTGCCCACTCAGCCCACCCCTCCACTGTGTGCGGGGGGCCAGGACATGCTATAATAAGGCCACACTCGCCCATCCCAGCCCATGGCAGATGCTGCATCTGCTCCCGCATGGTGAAGGCTGGCGCGGGGTCAGGGCTATGCCACCCCTCGCAGACCCAGGGAAGGCAACCAGTGGTGACTGTTGGCAGCAGCGTTCAGTGGCCGACGGCCTGCCCCGCCTCCGTGAGCCTTCAGCCATGAGGTGGGATGGTGCGGGCTGGAGGCCTGTGGTGTGCAGCCGCCCCTCGCCCCGCTGGGGCCTAGCGCGGGCCCCCAGCCACCCTGCCCAGGAGTGCCGGCGGGAGCTAGCCAGCTGCCAGATTGAGCCTCAGTCTTTCCAGCTGGCACTACTGGAGAGACCCCCCAAAAGCCACAGCACTGGGCAGCAGACGACATGCCAGGCTGTGCCAGAGCCTGCAACGGAAGACTCCTGGCAGCGCCTGCTGCTGGCTGCTGGAGCAGAATGCCTGCTTGCAGCAGGCCCTGCAAGACCTAGAGAGGCAATGCGGTCCCTTGAGATGGAGAACCGCCTCCTGAGAAAGAGAAGCTCTCCAGAAGCATGCAAGGAGGCAGAGAGGCTCCAGCAGAAAAACGCTCAGCAAGCTGCCCTCGCCAAGCAGCTGAAAGAAAGATGCAGGCATCTGCAGGAGACCACCGGGCACCTGATGAATACTCCAGTGCCGCTGCCCATCCAAAGCTCCACTGAGGAACCGGCTGTGAAATCATTTCCTCAGCAGAGGGCTGGAGACAGGAGAGAGCATGCCGGAGCTTTGCTGGCAAAGGGCCAGCAGGATGAAGCCTTGCCGAAGGCAGCTGAGGCGCTCCAGGCCCAACTGGCTGCAGGAGACGAGGGCTCATATTATGTGAGCAGCCTCAGCTGCTCAGGTGTGAGGAGTTAGAGGTGCAGCTTCTGGACATGACAGAAGAAAACACCAGACTGGCTGAAGAAAATTCTTGCCTCTGTGGGCATATGTGCTGGGCAGAAAAGGTGGTTCAAGCTGAAAATGTTGACCAGAGGGGGCAACTGATGCAAGTGGCAGAGGAGTGAAATTCTGCCATCCAAGTCATCAGCTGTCTTCAAACCCGACTGGAAGTTGCAGAGCGCAAACTGCAAGCCATGAGAGACATGGCAGAAAGTGCTCAGCGAGAAATAAAAAGGGACCATGGAAAAGCCAGGTAAATGTTTTGAGCCCCGGTGAGTGAACCAGAGGATCGGTTTCAGAGCCCCTCAGAGTCAGCTTGGGCAGAGAACAGTCCTGGGTCCTGCAAGTGAGACAGAACCACCAGTAGCAACCAGTCAGTCATCCTGCAGGCTCTGGGACAATGACCAGGAAAGCTTCAAGCATTCATAGCTCGATACAGCTACGATCCTTTTGATGGTCTCAGTGAGCAGCCTGAACTAGAGCTTCCTCTAACTACTGGACGATCTGTTTACATCTTTGGACAGGTGGATGAAGACGGTCTATGGGAGAGCTGGCAGATGGCACAAGAGGATTCATCCCCTCTAATTTTGCTGAAGACGATTCAGATGACAACCCGGAAAGCAAGAACTGGAATGATCCTCATCATATTTTTGGTCTCTCGCCTATTTTGGAGGAAGATGAAGATCTAGATGTGGGTGGTAGGGGCTGAAAAGCATGAATAAACATAGCCTATACCAACCTCCAGAATATCTACAGAAGTGAATTGGTACTTAAAAGTGATTTTTTTTTTTAGACTTTTAGATTTTTGTAGAACGGAGGGACCTCTGGAGGGTAGCAGGGGCCTCCAACAGGCACTAGCAAAGCCCGAACGAGGCCCTGAGGTGTTCTGGAGGGTAATTAGGGCCCCACACGTGCCCCTGCAGAGCCCAGCAAAGGCCCCTGGGGCTTTCTGGAGGGCAACTCTGCCATGTCAGAGCACCACTGCTGTTGGCAGCGACAGGGACCCTCCTGTCAGGGCTGGTTGCTGTGCATGTCCTCACCATGGGGAGCAGAGAATGAAGCCAAACAGTGAGTGGCACTGCCCAAGGGACTGTCTGCGCAGGCATCGCTCACGTGCCAGAAAAGGATGTTTGCAGGGCATCTCGAACCCACTGCTGCCCCTGTGTTCACACTCTGGCAGTAAGCTGAATGAATAGGCTGGGCTCAGTCAGGGCTTTCCAGAGCGTCCCCAAATCCCTTCCCCAGCCCAAACCAGCCCTGCAGGTCTTGCTGAGGTGCTTCTGCCGGTGTCCTGTGAGTGTTAAAAGCACTTCTGAGTGCAAAGCCTGATGCCTGGCTGTATGACTGCTAATGGAGCACACCTCGTGTGCGCATGTGCAATTGCTGCTCACACAGAAAGCACCCAGAGGAGCACGTGCTCCATGACATCCCATGCTTGCTGCTTGTGCTCCTTGGGAGCATTTCACTGAATGCTTCTTCCACAGCCCACTTTTTTTCCAAAAAAAGAGCATGCCCTGGTCTGCCCCCATTGCTCCTCCTAGAAAATAAAGAGCACCTAGGCTTTCCTCCTTCCTGGACCATTGCACATCACCCTTCCATGCATGACCCTTGCTAGGCCTGCCAGCTGCACCTCTATCCCTGGGGAGGTGATGGACCAACAGATCCTGGAAACAACTTCCAAGTTTTCCTGTGAAGGACAAGAAGGTGATGGGGAGTAGTCAGCGTGGATTTACCATATGAGGCAATTCCACCTTATTGCATATCACATATGAGGCAGGAAGGTCAGCTTATTTCTGTCAAATGAACCTCCCAGGGGCCAGGGCTCAGGGGGTGTCCCCTCCCAAGTTCCAGCTGGCCACTCATCCCAACAGAGAACTACAGTTCAAGCTTCACTGAGTCCTGAAGGACTGTCAATTTTCTCCTGGTTTCCCAGAATTTCTGCCAGCGGCAAACCCTGTTTTACCTTACCTACTGAACCCCCCATGACTGATGCTGCCCCGGTTTTAGTACCTCCCCAGGGAATGCAGATCCCACAAGGACAATCGGGTGAACTCACCCAGCACTGGCTGTGTCGTATGCCATCGCCATGCTCAACAGATCGGGAACCCGCAGAGTCCCACCTGAGTTGCCAAACTTACCAAAATGGATTTGCTTGCATTTTTCTTTTCTTCTAGTTTGTGTGCAGGTACCAGAAACAGGGCAGGAGAAGTAGGCACTAGCTAAAACCCCTTTGTTATTGCCAGCAGTAAAGGTGCCTCTCAGCTGGGAGCACGAGCAGGACCCCATGTTATAATTCTTGATAAGTGATCTTAAGACTATTCCCATACTCATTTTTACAATGACATTGCCTGCAGATGGGAAGTATAGAATGATTTTTTTTTTGTTTTCCCTTGCTTCCACACGCAGCCTTTGCTTTTTCTTTATTTAACTGCCTTTAGCTTGACCCACAAGTCCTTTTTTTTTTTCATCTTATTCTCTCTTTCCCTGTTATGCTGATGAGGGGGAGTGACAGAGTGTCTGGATGGGCACCTGGCAGTCAGCCAAGGTCAACCCACCACACAGTGACAGGAGATATGGCAATGGTTTTAAACTCAAAAGAGAGTAGATTTAGACTGGACATAAGGAAGCAACTTTTTATGATGAGGGTGGTGAAACACTGGAACAGGTTGCCCAGAGAGCCTGTGGATGCCCCATCCCTGGAAATGTTCAAGGTCAGGTTGGACAGGGCTTTCAGCAACCTGGTCTAGTGCAAGATGTCCCTGCCCATGGCAAGGGGGTTGGATTAGATGATCTTTGAAGGTCCCTTCTAACCCAAACCATTCTATGATTCGGTGATGGAGAAAACTTTGTTAATATCACTAGTTACAGCACTAACATGTTCCCTCACCTCAAAAGCAGTGGTGTTCAAACACTCAATATCAAGACACACAATTAGGTTGTGTTTGTACATAGCAATCATTTCAGAAGCATCAGAACCAGGGTCAGAGGGTCCTTCCCAAAGCGTCTGTAACACAAGCAAGTGTTAGAATAACAAAATCAAACCTCAGTAACCATTAACAGAATCTCGCTTGCAGTTTGCAATACTAAAATTTTCTATATAACTCAGCGTGGAGTACCAGTGCATGTACTAATACCAATAATAATATCATAAGAGCCAAAACATGAAGAAATCTATTACAGGCAGATGTAGAATTATGCAGAACGTAGAAGCAACAATGAGGCATTCAAATGCAAGATGGAAATGCAAAGCCCCTCGTGAGATATGACCCAAACCAGAAAACTGGAGTTAGAAGTGGCATGCCAAAAAAGTGAGAAGCAGGCCAAAGAAGGAGGAATTGAAGTAGCTGAGATGAGAGATAGCCAGGCACAAGTGGGACAAAGGAATATTTCATAGCCCCAGTGCAATAAACACTGGTTATTTGGAACACTAACTATGCGACACATTCAGAACAACATTCATGTTGTTTTCTTTGCAGTAGTTAAAAACAACATTTTTGCTTTAT
The DNA here is from genome assembly GCA_013401275.1 of Pandion haliaetus. NCBI lineage: Eukaryota > Metazoa > Chordata > Aves > Accipitriformes > Pandionidae > Pandion > Pandion haliaetus. The sequence continues at coordinate 1,937 of VYZV01033757.1, read as the reverse complement.
TGTTATGTTTGAGAAAAATACTGTCTGTTCTTAAGAACTGGCACTCGCCTTCCCCTCCTGGAGCCAGTGGGGAGTTAACCGTTGTGTTCCCAGTCTAAGAGACAACCTCAAGTCAAACAATCTGCACACACACCAGAAAGTTTCCAAATCACCTTGGCTAGCCGCTGTGTATTTCAGACATCTCAGTCACAAAATGACAACATTTGGCAAGTATTTAATTTGCTGCCAAAACAGCTCCAATGCTATTTCCACCTTCTAAACTGTGGAGCCAAATCATTTGGCAAGTTCCCATTAAATATCTATACAGACCTCATTCCACAAAAGCTGTGTTCTGGTGTCCTAACTACTGAACCTACTCAAGAGCTGTGGCAAAACAAATTATAGCCTTTTTATGTGGGTACTCATGACCTTAAGTTTAAGAGGAAACCAGGAGACATATTTGGCATTAAGCTTTCCATGTTTGTTACGTCTGTACTGTAAGACATTCTACTGTTGATGCCAACATCATAATTAATTTACAGCATGTTATGGACAGTCTCTACTGAAAACTTATGACACCAGTTAGTCTTAAAAGCATCCCCAGCCCTTCAGGCAGGCTTCACTGCCATCCAAATATAGTGCTCTACACACGCACACAAAAATTTCCACCTAGCAAAGCACACGCATGACTAAACCAAATATTCTGTAACACATTATAAGTGCGTTAATGCTTACCCAAGTATACTTGCCAAGTCATCATCTTTTGTAACAAGCTGACCGGGATGTGGTTTAATCACATTAAGTCACCAAACTATCAAAGATAATTTGACATGGATGAAGGCGATATTCCATTTTTCCCAAGAGGTTTCACAGTCAACTTAGCAGAAGGCTATACCATACCAAGGGTTAGTCACAGGTTCCCTAACCAGTATCTGAAAGCTTTAAAATTCACCTAAAAGTAGCAGATACAAAGTGTGTTCACATGTGGTGAATTACCATTCAATTGTGAATTTCAGCACTCTTTAGTACTTCAGAAAGAAAACACAGGAAAACATGAAGAAAAGTCACAGCAAATTATGTCTAAGAGATTCCTGGTTTTAAACTATATCCATTAAAGAACACTTTTACAAAGAGCTACAAAGAATTTATGTCTCAGTTTAAGAGAAGATGGGGGAAGAACACCCCTTGTTTGCCTCAAATGTAAATTATTTCAAGCAAAAGAAACTACAGGATAATGCCTGCCTTTTTCTGTAGAAGCCCAAAGCACACAGCATCGATGCTTCAGAAAGTGAAGCAAAGTGGTGTCAGTATCAATTGAAAGCATAACATAAGGAACTATGTGATGCAGAAACAACACTGCCAGTTTTCACAGCAAAGATCTTCTTCCTTGCAGGGTTTTACAAACGATATGATATGACTAAACACTCTTCAGTGCATATAAACAACCTTGACAGTTTTTCTCCTCCCTCTCTAAGCACATTGAAGACAAGACTATAGTTAGTTCTACGCCTGCTAAAAACTCTTAGCTTTGAAGAAAGAAAATCTCCTTCCAGTTCTAAGTTCAATATTTACCACTTAGATTTTTTTCCTAAAACATACGGAACTATTTTTATTGACAATTTCTCAGCATAAATATATTTAAGATTTCTAGCTATCCATCTCTGAACAATAAATCACTATAATGTCACTTAATCAAGAAATATTTAAAAAATTAATTAAGAAAATGGCTAATTCCATGAGTCTAAATGCAACAACATAGAATTTGATACCAAGAAACTTTCAAACTGGAAATCATAAAGGAAGCCTTCCACCCCACTGGCATTGCAGACCTCAAAAAATCACAGGTGCTCCAAGCACAACATGGTGAGGTTTATGATGGAAAGCTACCTCCAAACACTGAACTGAAAGTTCGATTTTATACCGGAAAAAAAGCTCAGCTAGAACTCAACCTGGCCACG
>VYZV01033755.1:337-11315 GCA_013401275.1 Pandion haliaetus | reverse complement strand
GCAGATTTAAAAAAAACCAAACAAAACCCGAAACCAAACAGGGAGGGTGGTGGGGGAAAGGTTAGGGTGTGCAGCAGGGAAACAAAGAGGAAACCAGCTGCTATTTTGAGATTGTAATGGTTTTGGCCATGGGGACAAATTGAAGTTTTATCAAAGCTTCAGCTGCAAGTCAGGTTTGAGCTGAAATTGTATTTGTATTTCCTGCTCCATGTCGCACCCACGCAGAGTGGCATTCACATACCCTGCCTCCAGAAACATGTGGGAAGCAGCACATTTCTTTTCTGAATTCTAAGAAAGGGTTGCAGTAAAGTGTCATCGAAATGTCAACAGGGCAAGGAAATACTCAAGAGTAGAGGATTTAACTCAGCTCCAAGATCATGATGCCATAATTTCTCCAGATGTTACAAATTAGTAGCAACACAAGAAAAGCAACTTTACAATAGGTTTGGAAAAACCTCCTAAGTAATGATTTGCAGATCTGTTGAATTCCAACAAGAAGAAATAAAGTATCACTAGTTCTTAATTTCATCTGTCCTTTACCTGGCCTCTTCTCTTTCACTGCATTCTTACATTCCTTTTTTTCACCCCCATCTTGTCTTCCTTTTCACCCATTATGGATTGTTATCTCCCCCTGCCTTTTCTTCCCCTATAAAGTGTTGCTCTTTGGCCTCTTCTTCTGAAAGAGTAACCACAGGAGCCCCACGATACTCCTCTTTTCAGCAAGAAACCAAATGCAAGCTTTGAACTGGCATCGTATAAAGCTGCTGAAAAACTGACAGGCAGAACACCCAGAAGCAACAATTTCCTTGGTCACCCATACTGAAACTGGCACAGTGTTAAGTCTAATCTGCTGCTTGTCGCTCTCAGAAATTGGCTTCTGATGATGCAAGTCCCCAACAATTTTCTGAAGCTTTCTTTGTGGTAGCTTTGTGTGTTACGCATATCTTGGCTGCTCATTTCTAAATTGCAGTCCATGCACAATCCTTAGCAAAACTCCTTGGTGTACAAAACAGTACTGTTAGCTCCGCTCCTTTCGTTAATCTTTGCACTTTCTTAGTCACCCCAGTTGCACTACAATGTCTTTTCCTCAGCTTCCCATTTTCTCCTTTTCTTTGAGTTCTCCCATTTTCTTTTCCACCCTCTCACATATTTGTGAGGTCAACAGCTACCTCTGCCAGACCCTCCCCTAAGCACAAAAATGTCCTGTATTTAGTATAGCTGACCTTCCCACAGAGTCAGCCAATACAGTTTACATCAGATGTGCTTCACCTACAGAAGCATTCCAAAAGAGAAAAGTGAATAGCCACATATGATGCTACCTATTTCCTTCCACACCCGACTCTGTGTAAAGTGAATTAGGAAGAGCTTTCACCTAGCAGGCAGCCCACAACATGCAGGCAGCCTGTCACGCAGGCAGCGGTCACAGCAGATGCATGTAGTGGGTACTCACTTCCTTCTGCAGTAGGTTCCACTCCGTCTCACTAACCAAGCGGTAACCGCTAGGAGATACATAAGCACTTTCTACCCCTTGTGTAACACTGGAAAGAAGTGAAGCAGTCTCTTCTTGCTCTGGTGTCATTGCTTTGATTGCTTTTTCCTGATCTTTGGTTAACATGAACCCACTTGGCATTTGCAGAGACCCGAGGGAAGCTGTATCAAAGTTCTCAGACACTGAATCTGCTCCAACAAGTGGTCCAAAATCTGACTCATCCAGATTCCCAGCAGATTTTGCTTTGTTGTTGTACCCTAAAGCTTTGGACTGTAATGATCCAGATGTCCCCAGACTGTCTGTTGACTGTGCTCTCCGTAGTCCATCTTTAAACATATCATTATCCGATTTATTGAAAGATTCGCCAGAAGAAAGAAGCAAGTCTGCATCCAATGAATGGACTGAGCCATGGGTGCTATTGATATGCTCCTGGAAATGAAAAACAAGGAAGAAAAAATTATATACTCCATTCTAGAAGCATGGTACAAGAGGAATGCTGGACACTATCAGATATGGAAAAGGCACATTTCATAGCATCATAGAATCATTTAGGTTGGAAAAGACCTTCAAGATCATCGAGTCCAACCATCAACCATGCTCACTAAACCATGTCCTGAAGTCCGTTGTCTACATGCTTTTTGAATACCTCCAGGGATGATGACTAAACCACTTCCCTGGGCAGCCTGTTCCAATGCCTGACAACCCTTTCAGTCAAGAAATTTTTCCCAATATCCAATCTAAACCTCCCCTGCCGCAACTTGAGGCCATCTCCTCTCGTCCTATCCCTAGTTACTTGATAGGAGAGACCAGCCCCCACCTCACTACAACCTCCTTTCAGGTGGTTTTAGAGAGCAAGAAGGTCTCCCCTCAGCCTCCTTTTCTCCAGGCTAAACAACCCCAGTTCCCTCAGCCGCTCCTCATCAGACTTGTGCTCCAGGCCCCTCACCAGCTTCGTTGCCCTTCTCTGGACATGCTCCAGCGCCTCCATGTCTTTCCCGTAGTGAGGGGCCCAAAACTGAAGACAGGANCTGTCAACCAGCACCCCCAGGTCCTTTTCCACTGGGCAGCTTTCCAGCCACTTTTCCCCAAGCCTGTAGCGTTGCATGGGGTTGTTGTGACCAAAGTGCAGGATCCGGCACTTGGCCTTGTTGAACCTCATACAATTGGCCTCGGCCCAAAGATCCAGCCTGTCCAGATCCCTCTGTAGAGCCTTCCTACCCTCGAGCAGATCAACCCTCCCTCCCAACTTGGTGTCATCCGCTAACTTACTGAGGGCACACTCAATCCCCTTGTCCAGATCATTGATAAAGATACTAAAGAGAGCCGGCCCCAGTACTGAGCCCTGGGGAAACACCATTTGTGACCTGCCGCCAACTGGATTTAACTCCATTCACCACAACCCTCTGGGCTCGTCCATCCAGCCAGTAATTTAAATTGGCTTTGGCAAGAACACCTGATCACTAAGCTTAAGGTGACAGACAAAAGGATAGAGAATTGAAATGTACCAGCTAGAATTAAAAGGCAAAACAAACAAACTAGCAAAAGAAAAAAGTCTTCTCTTCACAGAGTGCTTTTGTAAGAATCTATTTTCCTGCCAAACACACAGTCATCTTACATCTTCCAATATTTGAAACCAGGTGTTTCTTCCACTAAAGAAATATACTTGCAATACCACTTCTAGAACTAAAATCCACACAACAGAAGGCAAGTACTCCACAAGTAAATTCAGAAGTCTTTTGTAAAAAAAACCAAACCAAAAAACTTTACATTAACATAAAAATAAATGGAGAATGATACGCTTAAAAACTACTCTATACTGACAAGTGACTTCTGCTTTGAGTGTCTGACAAAATATTGTAAGAGAAAGAAATATTTTCTTGAAAAGATTATTTGTACACAAAATAAAATGAGAAAGGAAAAGGCTGGGCTTAAACAGAAAGGTATCCTAGGGAATGCCAATACCAAAAGCCACACTAAATATCCTGTGACGTATGTAAGGCACATTAAGTCTCTTGATCTATTTTTATTTATTTGTAGCACTGAAAAGAGAGCAGTAATGATTTATTTTAAAAGCATATGACTGCTTTCAAGACACCTTCCAATATATTATGCAATTCTGCTTTGCCTTTAGATATGTAAAGAAAATAACACTGAAAACAAGCCTCTTGAGAAAAACAATAATTTCCAAAATAGGTCCAGCAGAGACTAGCAGGCAGCTGATACTTCCATACAGGTGTTTATAATATAACTACATATTATCTACTACTGGTTTTATCACTGTTGTAAATGCCTTGTTTTAATCCTTTTTAGTCTTATTTATATTTACATGTATATATGCGAGTTCAAGTTCATAACAAAAAGTCAAGAGAATAGAGACATATAAAATAGCATCTTCAGACAAAAACTGTTTGGTGATACAGTTAACAAATCATTTGTTTGTATTGCAAACTGCTCAACAGACAAGAGCTCAGAAGTCAAATTATGACAAGCTGTAAGACGTGACCGATAATACGATTCATTACCACTTGTAAAACACATCCTGTACAGTTAAAAAAGGTCACACATAGCAACAAAACCAAGTCCGTAAACAAAATCAAAACCACCCTGGAAGCTATGCCCTTTCTCAAAACGTAAAGTTTTCCATTATGTATAATTCCTAGAATTAAACGGATGTTGTGATTAAGGGGCTCCAGAGTATCCTAGGAACTGAGATTAAAAAAAATAATCAGAAGATAAAACTTTTGTTCACCATCAGTATGTCTCATTTGCATATCTGGATACAGATGTGATAGCATGCAATGCAGTATTTGAAATAGAAAGTTGTATTCTTACTGTCCTTAATGTACGATAAAGGGTAGAACTACATCTCAGCTACATTTAGATGTTCTGATTCTGAACATCTTTCTGCATTCTGAACTGTTATAAATCATTGATAAGAATACAGGGCAGACTCTAGAAGTATATACTTTTCTCCCTTCAAAAAGGATAAACAAAACAGGCAAAATACTGGCTCACACTGCAAATTCTCAAATCTCTTGAAGCTTATATAAGCTTCTATAGCTCAAAACTTGGTTTATTTTTATTAATGTGTCCCTATTTTGACTTATAAAACCAAAATGGAACCTGTCAGATGATCAGATAAACAAGCAAAATGCAGTGGAAAAGGGTAAGTAACTGTCCATTTTGATATTGTTTCCAAGTCCCAACCCCTGTGCTCATTGGACTTGTTTCCTCACAAGTGAAAAGCTTAGGCAAATTTCAAATACAATTTCAGCTTGCCCCAGTGTATGACTATCTACAACACACAAATGGCTTGCTAACTAACGACATCCAGCAGCATCACTTTTTCTGGCTGTTATAATGGGCTTACTAATATAGCTCAAGCAGCTTCCGCAAAAGCTTGGTGCTGAGCCCCAGCTACTGGTTTGACTAAAAAAAAGCTTATTTTCGGTTGCTGAACAGATGTGGCCAAAAACCTCAACTCGCACAGTTGGATGCAGCTTAATACACACAGACACACACATCACACTATTTTGCACATGCTAAGCAACTGCTTAACTTCACAATCGGTGATCTCAGACTTGTCTAACCAGTGTAAGCTTAGTACAGAATTCAACAAGTAGGTTAGCAAAGTAGCTAAAATACACTTGGCTGAATGTTCAGATATAATTGGTTTAATTCTGAACATTTAGGTATGTTAGAATGTGGTTATAAATCCAAAGAGAATTTTACTGCAGTTAAACATCCAGTATGCAAAAGGTAAATTACAGTTTTTAACAGCACCTCTCAGGATTGTAAAGTATTGTCTTCCAAACTTTATTAGAATTTATATATTCGAGTGCAACTCCGAAGATTTTTCATTGCTGAGTGAATTATAAGCTACAGAGACTAAAGGACACCAAGTTTGCATTTGCATTTGTAATCAACACCCTGAGGAATGCGCAAGTGCTCAAAGTTGCTTTGAACTAGCCAATTGCTTTACCTCTTCATTAGAGAGTTGGGTAAGGGCTTCCTCATGGGCTAGAGAACATGAAGCTTTTGTTTCATCATCTGAATCTTTTTGCTTCTTCTCCTTTCCCTTGCTAAGCCTTTGCTGATCATCTTCTTCCTAGAAATCAGTAGTCGACAGAGAGAGAACACATAAGCAGGATTCAATTTTGCTGTAGCAGTCATGACATTATCTTTCATGATAAACTAAGCTACAAAGGCGGTACTGGAAAATATTATTTTGGTTAAAAACCCAGTATTTATCACATGAAGATTCTTTTGGTTAAAAATCTAGTGTTCGTTTCACAAGACACCCAAACTGACTTAAATAAGAACTTACTTTTCAAGTTTAGTGGCCAATGCATGTTCTAGAATAATTTTATTCAAAGAACATATTACCTAGATCAAAATTCTTATTATAGGGATTACCAAATAAGTAACAAAAATAGCTGTTACACTGGCTATTGTATAGAACCTGATAACATATTTGCATCACTAACGGCCCCACTAACAGCACATTAAACAAGAAGTGCCTTGATCACCCTAAACAATGGAATATAACATATGGAAAAAGAATCAACAGAAAGACATCATAAAACACTAAGTCATAAAGCATGTACACAATCACTTGCATAAGCTAATTTAAAATGAAGCTCTTAATTTATGCCTGAGCTAGATACTGTATTGGAAAGACCTAGAAAGAAGTGAAACTTGCTATCTTAACATCCTTAACCCAGATGTTTTGCATCATAGGTGACTGTTTCTTCCTCCAAGATTAACTTCTGGATATTATTACTTTTTCATTTAACAACATTGGCAACATTACTTTTAAAGTTACTATATAAATTAATATTAAAATATTTGCATAAATGGAGAGTTTCTGTTTTAACTGTCGGCTGTCATTCAAATGGAGAATTTCTATTAAAACTGCCAGCTATCATTTTTTGAAATATTAACACACTTAAATAACTTGTCTCCAACATGTGATTTCTGTATGTGTTATACCACACTAAATCTACCGTATTTAAAGGAAAAAAAAAAAAGAAAATAAAAAGGGAAAGCAGCAAGTGACCTGATCCTTTTTTTTCAGTTCTTCAACTTGTCGGAGCTGCTCAGAGGTCAGAACAATTTCCATACGTTGCATGTCCCTCATCAGCAAACGCTGAGACTCCAAGAACTGGTCATTAGCTTTTTGCCATGTGTGTTTCAACTGGTTGTGCTGTTGTCGCTCTTGCTCTAAGAGATGGCAGACTATTCAAAAATAGAAGGAGTCATTCTAAACCAGAATTTTTTTAACCTCTTTTCCGAAGAGAAGCATTTTCCATGAATAAAAGTAAACATTGCTCTAATCAAGAACAGTCAGGCTTTGTTCAATAACTACTTAGGATGAAATAAGACATTTTTCTTAATTCCCAAACCTGGCTTTTGATTAGGAATGTATTACTGACAGTTTAAGATTTCCCAATTAGAAGACTAATGCCTTAAACTATTAGCATTCATGAGTGAAGTTATTTTTTTTAGTGCTGGTTTCAAAAGACTGTCTTCTACGTCCCTATTTATTTCAACAGGAGGTTCCATTTTTCATTCCTCTACAGTGATTCTGTGCTGTATCGGCATGCATGTACATTTACTCATCCATTCCATCACCAGGCATTCAGAATTGACATACCTCAGGGAGACATATCAATACATTGTGGAAATAATGCTCATAATTGTACACAAATAAAATACATCAGTAAAAACACTTTAATAAGAAGGAAACTTGCAATACTACTATAAGAACTTAGCAGAAATTCAATAGCATCCCTCAAGAGAATGAATGGCTCTGCTGTTTTTCCTCCATTGTAAAAGAACTCCATGCTCAACTCCTCCTCTGTAAACTTTTTAAGGGCTTTCACATTTAAAAGCACTGCTTCCTCCTCCTGCAATTTCTTTAAATCCAATTCAAATAAGAAATCATAAAAGAATGAACAAATATGTTGGTTTTTGCATCCTTAATGTGAAACAGTCAAAAGGATTATTATTAAATAGGTACCTTCATGCAGTTCTTTCCGCAACTTCTCTGCATCTTCTTGCAGGACTGATTTTTGCGTGTTGAGAACAGCCACATACATCTCTAAGTCTGTCCTACATGACTTCTCAGCTTCCAAATAATGGTTCAGTTCTTTAACCTGAATAAAAAGAGGGAAATCTACCATCTCAGTGGGGGAACGCTCTCAGGCATTTCCTTTTTGTTAGGCATTACAGTGTTGCCTGTTTGGGTAATATACAGGTGCTGAAGGACAAGTTTATTTCTAGAAATCACAAATATTCAACTACCAGTGTGCAAGTAGTACTTGGATTTATTTCTGAATAAATTACTCATTGGAATTCTGCTAAGTCAAACATGTCAGTATATCACAGTTGTAACAGTCGGATCACAACAGCAGCAGCACTGAGCACAGAGATGGTAAAGAGGCAAATATCTAAGAGCAGCAGCAGACAATGAAGCAATCCTTTAATCAGCGCTGATAAGCTAACAACTAAGCAGGATGTGGAAATGGTTCAAAATAGAGTAATAATAGCAGTCAGAAAACATGACTATGAGGCAAGCTTGAACTAAACCAGGGATGGTAAGCCTAAGAAGATAGAAAACTTGGGGACAGACAAGAAAACCTGCACTCACATGAAAGACAGCTACAAAAAGAAAGGAAAATCTGTCAATGAAAAATAATTACAATTTTTGGTTTTTAAATAGCAAAGCTGAAGAAGAACAGGAATGAACACCCTGCAGAGATGGCAGAATCTCCAGTGAGAACGTTTTATGATAGAGTAACATAAATATCTGTCAAACACGATGCTTGTAGAAATGGATCCCATCTTGGATCAAGGAGCAGGTTCAAAGATTTCTTTATGGCACTATTCAGTTCTATGGTTTGCTGAGTCAGGAATCATGGAAGTTTTTATTTTAAAGGAAACAAAAGCCTTCAGGCAATTCCTAACTGGCTCCACAGAGCTGCTGTTCATCTTCCTCAACACAGTACAGGAGCCACAGACACCAGCTCAGCGTTCAGGACGGCCCTTCGGCTTTAACTTGCCATTGATGGCAGGGACAGCTTCTCCTGCCCTAGGATACCAACTCTTCTATCTGCTAGGATTTTAGCCTTTGAAATGGAAAAATCTGACTCCCAGAGAATAGCCCTTGGGAAGGATGGAAGGAAGGGGAGAGGGAAAGAAACGAAACACATTGTTTCACTAATCCAACTAAATACTCCACACTGAGAAACAAAATGACATGACTGAAGCAGATCTGAGGGATTTCATCATGAGTAACAGAAAAGCCAAATATATTGTCCATTCCACACACCAGTCTTCATACCTGTCTAGTAATATAAATCATGTAAATAATACCTCGCGTTTATATAGTGCCGTAAAGTACTTTCAACAGCTTACTACGTTTGTGCTTAAACATCTCCTTGCTAGATAGAAAACAGCAATTCTTTCCCATTAAGCTAAAAAGGTGACTTGAAATAGGACTATCGGCAATTTCAGACAGAAGGGATAATGAAATGGAATTGACCAGAGGTAAGAATTAAGGGCCTAAGTTATTTTCTCTGGTAAGAATCTCCATCTAAAGTGAGACTTCTTTAAAAACAATAAACTGGAAGTACGGATAAAGTGATTATTCTCTTTTTTTCCAAGAGATGCGTGCTTGTGGTTTACTCATCCCATGGAATGACATGCTCAGATTTTAGAGGACTGACAGATACCAACTCAATTCCTGATCCTGAAACACTATCAATTTTACTCAAGCCTTGCCTGTAAGGAAAGAAGGAGATAGGAGCAACCTATGATTTTTATAACCGAATTCAGAAAAGTAGTCTAGAACTTTTCTTACTGCTCTTAAGAACAGAAGAAAACATAAAAATGGAGGGGGAAAAAAAAAAAAAAAAAAGGCATTCTGAATTCTGAGAGCAAGCAAGCAAGAAGAAAAGGTTCACATTTCCTCATCTTCCCCAAATTCACCCTGGTGATGGAAAGGAAGTATTATTTGCATGAAGAGAAAAAGCAGAACTACCTGGAGAGCTATTATTCCTAGGAACATTTCAATCTCAAAAATTTGACCTATAAAGCACAAAGAATCTATGAAGAAGGAAAACACTCAAGCATGGACTCTCAATCTAGTAACATTTTTTAGACTGTTAAATGAATTACACTGTTCTCCCAAATCTCAGACAGACCTCCAAGTTGGGATAAAAGGAAAAGGAAAAAAAAAAAAAAAAAAGAGAGAAAGAATTCTAGCAAGGAATGAGCATCTATTTAAATGACTTAAATGAGGACTCAGAAAACAGGGAAGGTATTTATTTGTATGTCTTAAAAAATCCACATTGTAAGTCACTTTGCAATTTCAGCCTATTTGACTTTCAAGATAAAATATTTGTTACAAAGACATCTTCATTTCTGTATAAACAGTACATTAAATGCAACTATCTTACAGTGATGTAGATATTATTTACCCTTCACAGCTGATGAGAAAGTTCAATAGGGTTCTGACATATCTGAAGAATACAGGATTGCTAGATAAATCACTCACATTGATTTCTTGGCAGCAGTGACCAGTCCCCCTTTCTATGAATCTGAGATTTACTTAAATTTTGAGATACAAAAATTCCGGTGATATTGCCTCAGTTTTATGCCAGGATTAGAAAATGGAATATAGCAGATGCTGGATGGAAGTAGATTAAAAAAATTCTGCCAAATGCAAATCTTTCTGTGGTTGCAAGCATGACAATAATCTAAAGGCCAGGCTGTTGGGAGAGGTACAAAGCAGCTATTTTTCTAGAGCTTTTCTTTGTTATTACTAGTAGACCTGAAGCCATGCAATTTAAGCTAAGCATAGATCACACGCGCGCATGCACGTGTGTGTATGTAACGCAACCCTCAAAATGGAAAGATGGGAAAACATGTAATAGGCCAAATATGTTATTTGAGCTCCAGGAGAAAAAAAATGTATTGTGCATGAAGAGTTTCACAATACACCTTTTTCTCTCTTACAAAATTTGACTTTACTTATCTGCATCAAACTAGCATGATGCAAGATATAAATTAGGATACAGTTACAATTCCACCTCACCTTTGATGCTTCTAACTCTTTTATTTTTTCTTCAGCTCCTGTCAGTTTCTCCTTTAGCGCTGCAATCTCTTTCTCCATAGGCATCACAACCGAACGCAGCTTCTCAGCATCTTCCTGGGCCTGAATTTAATGTAATAAATTATGAATAACACATCATCACAATTTTCACCGCAACAGTTTCCATTATCAGAGACATTTGGAGAAAATGTCTATGCCAACAAAAATAGCTGACTAAATTTCCACTTTCAATACTTGCCTTATTGCTATTTATTTAGTTCAGCAGTCCTCTCTGACAACAGGCTGCTATTACTCCATTCACAAGATGTACCTAAATTTTAAATCCATGTATGCATTAGGCCATGAATAACTTTTTAAAGAGAATGTTAGTA
>VYZV01033754.1:54523-77426 GCA_013401275.1 Pandion haliaetus | reverse complement strand
AGTAAGTGACTTGTCAAGACAAATGTTTTGACCAGGATTTTGTATTTCCTGGCATGTTTCAGAGCTGCGATCAATGACTGGGCACAGCTTGAAAAGCCAATCAATCTTTAAATAGTGAAGAGCCTGAAAAAATTGCTATTGTATTGCTGCAGTTGTAGAACAGTAGGTGTCTGTTCCCAGTTATAGTAAGAAGGGGGACAGATTGTTCAGCAGATCATTACGAAATCAATAGATTCTGGGGTTTTTTTCCTATATTTTTGATACGGTTTCATCCATTCATACAGATAATGTTTAATAGTTTTCTGTTACTTTAGAAGCTATACCCTTATTTTAATCCTTTGCAAATTTGCTCTTTTTGTGTAAATATTTTAAAAAGTCAATTCATACCAGTAAAACAAAATGTATTTTATAATATCTCTTCTGCTAACTGTTCTCCAAAGTTTTTCTAAGAATTTGTGTTACTAATGTAGCCAGACTTCAGTAATAATAGAAGGAAACAAAAAGGACATTTTGAGGCAAAGGCTAAGTCATAAGTGAAGAATGCAAAATAAAGAGATCTGTAACAAATGCTAAAACTTAAAAGGGCACACTGATGTAAAAAATCCTAATGTTACATTTTGAATTGAAGTGGCAATGAAACGGTAGGGTTCAATTCACTCAACTTCACCCATACATAGTACAGACACCTGAGCTGGTGATCCAGATCTCTTCTGCATACAGTGAACAGAAAGAAATTTTCTAGCATGTAGCTGATCTCATCTGTAGTACACCTTTACTGTGAGATGAGATGCACTCTGCAATTTCCAGTCCTCCCCATTGGCCATACAGGCAATCTATGCACTTAGCTCAGATACAGATATCTTGACTGTATATATTTTGTCAGATGAAGTATATTACAGGTTTTTGTTCAACGCAAGTAAAGGAAGGAAATGCTGTTGGCAAGGATCTGTTTGGTGGAAAAGCACAGACTATTCCAGGTTAGTGTTTCATGGAAAAACTTGAGGTTAATAGTTGATCTTTCTTCCACCTATGTGGCTCCACTGTGACTTCAGAAAACATTGTTGAATAGATCTTGGTTTATTATTAGGCAGATAAGATTATAGTATAGCTTTAAACATGAGGAAAATAACATGCTCATTCAAGTTTGGAAGTTCATTATGTTGAGTGAATAAATTAATCAGCTATTTTATTTTTCACATCATGGTTTCATTTGAAATATCCCCACTTCATTATTATTTTGTAATATGGTTTTAAAATCATTCACTTTGAAACCCCTCACCCTGGACCCACTTAATCTCACCTGAATAAACCTGCTTGCAGCACAAAGACTGGTGAAAGCAGTGGACAAATTCCAGTGAGTTGAATGGACACACCTGAAGGGAGCATAAGTTTTTTCATAATCAGTGTTACAAATTTTCAAGAGCTTGTAATATTAAATCAAAACCAATCTTATGTGCTTAAGAAAAAACACATACCTATACGCTATTCTGATCAGCTTCACATTTCAAGCCTATTCTATTCCATTTGGAAATGGACCTGAAATATGGCTATAACTGAGAAAATTGAGGTTTTTATTTTCTTTTATTAAAAATTAGCTATTTTCCCAAGCTTTAAAAATCATGATTTCCTGGAAATTTGCACTGAGGAAATTAATCCTTTGAGGCGTATTATCCAAAGACATAAGTAAGCAAAAAACCAGTTTATACATACTAATGGTGTAATAAATTAATTACAAAAACAGACATGATGAACTGTAAATGTTGTATAATATTACAATGAATATACAGTACAAAAAAAAAAGCTATGAAATAATGGCAGATCACTGGGCAGATGAAATGAAACTAACGAACACCCACCCAGACATAGTCAGGACTGCAATTTGCCAATTTCTGGAAAAGTGATGAAAGGAAACACATAGTTTTTACCTCCACAGCCTCATGGCCTAAAAGTCCATGAAGAGAAGCCTTGTGGGAACAGCCAGTGTGTGGTGGAATACATTAAGCAAAAAAGATAGCAATCCAAAAGAAATTAGAAACAGCAACTTCTGTCAGGGACATTTTATTGGCACTGTTACTCCATTTTTCTGGAAGATAGAGGTAGAAGGTAGTGTAGTTAATTTTTCAGATTTGTAAAAAATATCTCCCATCTCAGAATACATGTTGCACAAAAAAACCAACCATGCTTGAACTTCCATGCATGAACACACATCTCCCCTGTTCTGGTCATCTCTGTACTCCCACTTCTTGGGAAGAAGCATGAGGAAGGAGAATGCATTTGGTGTTTAGTGTTAAGTGGTGTGATAGCTATCTCTACAGCTTATTTCTGTAAGCGAAGTGTGGAAGGGGAAGAGTGAAACATAACAGTGCTTTGTCCCATGGGGAGATTTGTCTTACCAGAGCTGAACTGTAGTCCAGCACAAGCTCTATTTGTTCTGTCATGCATTTGCCCATGGAGAATAGAAGGGGAAGCCAAGAGACAGTTTGAGTGAGCAGGTAAATGAATCATTCCATGATTAGCAAAATAATAAAAAAAAAAAAAAAAAAGGAAAAAAGAAGCACCTTCTCTTTCCCCCCCCCCAAAAAAAAGGCTCCAACCTATATATAAACCAGATTTACTGATTTGCAAAAAAACCCCAATAGTTTTTAAAGGTAAAATTAACCTGACTATACATTCTTATCAACTAACTTTATTTTAAAGGACATTTTAAACAATGTAAGAAAACAAAATAGTTTAATCTTCCAGATGAAAAACAATCAGCAAAACTCTCCTGATTCTGTTAGATATTCATTGCTCTTGTCTAATGTACCAAAACCTGGTCATCACAGTAACAGCTGGAGGGAAGAATGGCAGCTGCCCTGAAAAGAATCAAACTGGAAGGCACATTGCCCAAGAGAGAGAAAAGGTCACCTGAAGCTGCCCAGCATGGTCCTAGGAACAGGCAGCCTGGCAAACAAAAAAACACAGGCTGAAAAAGCGTGGAAAATCCTAGAGCAGGCCAAGGTTGCCCAGAAGGTCAAGGCAAGAGCTTACATCACTCTCAGGTTGCTGCCTTTGGTAAGAGGGGGAAGAGCTGATACAAATCCCCCAAGGGGTGACAAGGAAAGCAAAACCAATGTTTGATTTTGTGAGGAGAATGAAAAAGAGCAGCTGAGTGACAGCCTACTGATCAACAGGATGCTTGTTTGGCAAATTTAAAGTAGTTTATCTGGTTTAAATACAAAGCAGGAAAATGGGTCAAAAAGTTGTGACCAGGAACCAGTCAACCAAGAGTCTATGCTGGGATTATTATCTCTACAGTTATCTCAGAACCGAAAAGTTATACAACAACCATCTCATACTAATATTTTGTAGCCTTGCTATTTGCCTTTTGGACAGTTAAACATATATTTAAAAAATATATTTTCTGTTACTCAGATGATGAGCTTAAAAGAGACAGAGAAGAGAACCCAGTACATGATACATCTGCTTAAATATAAGATCCTAAATGTGTCAGTCTTCCTCTTGTAAGAGTCTACTTTGTCTTACCAAGCAGGTGCTGTTCAACACCCTCAGAAGGAGACTCTGTCCACTGGCAGTTCTGCCCCATAGAATTTGCAGGACACATTTTCTGCAACAGCAAAAACTGTTGCTGTGCTCAATAACACATGCAGAGCTATGACTGCTGGGTTTGATATTCATGGAAAAACTAAACCTCATCAGAGGTTCTCTGTCTCTTGAGAGACAGAGAAAACAATTAGGTCTGCTGAAGCTAAAACACACTTGAGTCATATTATTTCTCCTGCTGTAAATGTTATTAGTTGGTATTGATTCATTTCACTAGTAACCACGCAGCAAATCAAAGGCTTTAAAACCTTCTGCATGGGTGGGAAGTTTGATATATACTGGTCTGTGCAGTGGCTGTAAATGGGCCTGGTTTGTTATATCAGTGTAATTAAGTTAAAATGTCATGAAAATGAAATATGCTGGAAAATCCAGAAATATTTCCTTACATAGTATGCATAGCATATTAGAAACAAGTTTCTGTAGAGAACAGCACACATATAAACAAGTACTGAATATTAATCCATACTAAAATTTTCTTTTTACAGCAATCAAAAGCAGGGAAAGTTTTTTTGGAGATTAAAGTGTGACTGCCTCAGATGAGCAGCCCTTTCAAACCTCAGGTGAACCTGCTAAAGTAAACAAAAATGTATCAGGAGAAGGAATTAGGTGTGACTGAGAGGAACACAAGCAAGCCAGGGACAACTTAGGCTTATTCCCTTCTGTAGTCTCCAGATGCATGTTCATATTTACGGTATGCCATATATTAATAATGTATAATGATATGTGCATTACATGATTTTGGCTTTTGCTGTAATAGGAACAATGCCATATGCAGTGCACAGGCATGAGCCCACAGTGAGGAAGGTGGGAATCCCCAGGGTGGCCAGGGTGCCCTGGCACGGTACCTGCCTACTGGAGGGACATGGTCTGGTACTCTTCTTCCTACCTTGCTGTGCTGGTCCATCAGGGACTTTGGGCAGCCAGGAGAGTCCAGGACGGGCACAGCACTGTCTGTTGCAAGGGTCAGCATGTTGTAGGCAACCTAAGCACACTTTCATTTTAGGCCACTTGTAAGGAAAGTATGGATGAAATGGTTTTGGAAATGTAAGGTTTCTTCTTAGATCAAACAGCTTAAATGAGATGTGGATGCAGCCAGTGAGACCAACACCCTACACTTTGTCAGACTTCCCCATGGCTACATCCTTGTCTACATAGAAAGGGTCAGAGGAATTCAAGTGCTTTTAAGTTTGCACTAAGTAGGGATTTTTCCATCCAGAAGCTGAAGGAAGCCTAATTCAGCTTTTTATCACTGCTTTGGCAAACGCTTCCTGGGGACCACCCCAATTCTGGCCAGATCGTGGCAGATGGTGGCTGCTAAATGGAGTGATGAAGCTATAATTAATATAGAGGATTTGGCCTATTCTGTTACTGGCAACTCTTGTTCCAGCTTCTCTGAGAAGGCTGCCTACAAGTAGAGGCTTGGGACTAACTGTCATAAAAATTAGGCCTGAAAATTAGGAGAGGAACAGTCATCTACTGCAGGGCTGCTAAACTACACTGAGTAAGGATGCATTACGCTCTCTTGTATTTATGCTGACAAGTTAACAAAAGCCTGCAGTTCAACTCAGTCAAGTTGGATTACAGACACACATGTAAGCTACCTGATTCAAAAGTTCTCCTGTCACTCATTCTAGCTCCAAATATTGCACGGGTGTATATGACAAACACACCACTACAGACTGATTTGTGTGTTGCAGATATGTGAATGTTCTGCATCCCTATTGACGAGCTTGAAATGCAACTTGCACATACTCTCCATATAAAGACAACTGTAGATAGGATATGTTGGATTTTAGCTGTTGGATAGACAGGTCCTGGTATTATTGTGCAGCCATTATGTACAGATACATTAATGTTGGGCTCTTTTGCTCCTTGCTGGACTGCCTGAATACAGAAATTCATCCAGATTTTAATGGAGTTCATGGCCAGAGATGGCCACAGCCACTGATGTTCGAAATGGCAGACTGCAGAGGAAAACACAGCACGAGGGTAGTCCTTGTTTATGTATTTCTAGGTCTTATAGCAAATACCACAGTAAAAATGTTTCACTTCTTGATTACAGACATAACTAAAAACAGTTTATTACCCAGAATCATAGGTGTACAGGCTTTATCAGAAATCTTTTCAAATTATTTCTTTTTCTGGCATGAATTAGAATTATTTAAATGGGTTTCTTTGTGTTTCTGGTCCAAAAGGGTCTTTAAAAAAGCACCATTTGAAATGAATGTATCCTGAGGGATTTTTTTCTTTCCTACTCTTTTTATCCACCTGTTATTTTCTTCAACACTTATTTTATTTTGACAGTGTCTGCATCTTGCCCTTCCATCTAACTTTCCACTGCTGTGAATAGTGTTTTGGAAAAAGAGGGTTTTGGGTTTTTTTTTTTATTTTCTGACATAAGGACTAGGAAAAAAAATTGCCTGATGGAGCTATTACCTTCAAGTACTTTGCCAATCTGATGATAATGAAAGTTATTTCCTCCTGTAGTTAAAAATACACTTTTCAAAGTAATCATTTCACTCCTCCAGCCACTTCTGATGACTCATTGCCTCAAAGCAGGGTTCCACAGCATTGTTATGAATTTCAAAACCAAAAGAATATTAAAAATATACCATTCTGTAAATCAATGTTTCCCTGAGTGTGAAAAACAATTAAATCCAGATGGAGGTATAAATCTGAAACTGAAACAAACTACATACAAAACCCAACATACTAAGTAACGGCTTTATTTACTTGATTATTTAATTTTGAAGATGTTGGAAACCACCTGACATAGCAAATAAAGCAAAATATGGGCAAATCAGTGTTTTGAGAAACACCTGGATGCATAACTTAGGCTGACAGCAGTTTTGCAACTTCTACTTAGCCTACTCTAGATCTCTTGGTTGTTATTACCTCCATATAGTTCAGGTGTTAGGATACTTATACTATGTTTCATGGATTTTACCTCCTCTTATGGAGCCTGCACTTTTGGTTAATCATCCCAAGTTGTTTTAAAGTGTTTAATGGCTCTCAAAAGAGTTAGAGTTATTAACAAATTAGGCCTATTGCCCCTTAAAGACACATGTTCAGTAGGGTTCTTCTGAAAGACTACTGACCCATCCCACTACTGCAGAAATAAATTTAGCACTTTCCCAGGAACCAAGAGCCCTAACATTGAGGCAAAGGCACTCCAGGTTGACAGGCATCTACAAAGCTGACTGCTATACTCACACAGGTGGAAAACTGTGGTAAACTGGTCAGAAGCAAGACATGTGGATGCTTACAAGAATAAATAAATTAAATAATCAAAACCTTCATGCAGTAGTGTCATCCCCAAGTGCTGAAATTTCAGCAAAATCACTCAACATAACTTAAGTATTACTTGACTATATAACAAAGTCCTGAAGCAGCCTCTCTGGTGGAAGCGTACCATACATTGTGTAGGAGGAGGTGCAACTTCTATTGTAACTGTGGTTTATTAACCTTCTGCTAAGGAAGTCCCTGCAGAAGTGATATATTGCAGGGAAGAGAACAAGAATCTCTGTATAAAGCCCACTCTACCTCCACCACTGAAACAGAGATGCTTTGGTGCGTGAGCTCTGCTCGTTGCTGTTCTTTCGCACTTCTAATCACTGAAACAGGCTGCTGTGATTGTGGAGGTGGTATGTTGGGTCTGCGCGAAGCAAATCAGCCAGCACATGTGTGGGCAGCCACCTTATTGTAGTTTAGAGAGGTTTGTCAGCGAGCTGGAAGGATGGGTCATCGGAAGAGTGGCAGAAGCAGCTTGAGGCTGTGTGGGAGCAGAGCTGGTGGCCCTGTGCATGTTCTGCCTGTGCATGGGAGAACCGACGTTCCACTGGAAAGGAGCTCAAATGCCGAGAAATTCCAGTAAAACAAAGCTAAAAAGAGCAGGCTGGCTTTTTGTCTGGAGTAAATCAGCAGAGATGTGTTGAATCCCTGCATTTAACTCAGTTGAGGATCTTGTCCTGCGCACCTCTCCCTCCTCTTGCACCCCTCTGCCAGCACTTTGGGGGATAATTGTATCATCCTGATTTAACCACATTCTAGTGCTGGGGTGAGAGATGGGACAAGTTGGTATCATAAGAACTTTTAATATTAACTCTTATGCATTTAGGCCTGTTCATATTTATATTTCATTCTGAATTTATTTGTTGCTATAAAATTGAAGTTTCATGTATGATAAAGGTTTTCGCTTTTTTCAACTATAGTAGAATGGTTTAAAAAAATAGCAGCTCAGCTGAAATCAAGAGAAACGCTTTAACGTAAAACTATTACAGTGAGAAAACAGTTGCTGTGCTCTGGTCTTGGAAACCTGGAGCCTCTAAAACAATCAGTCACCTGAATTTGCAAAGCTATTATGTACAACTTACATGTATTTTCAGAAAACATGCAAACTGGCATGAAGGAAATCTTTTGTCTCTTCTGCTGAAATCAGTGCTTAACTTAAGAAAAATTCTTAACATTTTACCTGAAAGCACAGCATGTTCCTGGTTTGAAGGTAATTTAAATAAATGAGAGGCCATCCACTGCTGCAATTAATTAATTGTCAAGGCTTTCTTGTATCAGAGTTCATTTCTGAAGAGAGAGCAAAAGAAGTGAGCCTTGCTTTGGAAACTAAAAGAAAAAACGTGTTTCAAACCCTAAAAAAGCTTGTCTGCAATCCAGTTTCACACATTTAGCTGGAAATAAGGAAGATTTACTTTGACCAACTTCAAGCACCCAGAATATCATAAGCCCACTCCTATGTTTACAGTCTAAAGGCAACATGTTGGCTTCCTGCAGGATCAGGGTTTGTGTGTTGAAAGGAGAAGAAATGGGTTTTGTGAGATGGCTCTTTGCAACCTCCCAGTTGTTCTGTGTGAATCTCATGTCACCATCCTGGTCTATTTCCCTCAGAACTAGAAAATTTCCAATAATCAGCCGAAGTTTAATAAGATATCACTATATGTAGCAAGGAAGAACAGCTCTCTACTTTAAGACTTACCATAGTGCTTCAAAAAAAGCATACCAACTTGGCATTTCTTAATCTGAACTTGTTCTAGCTCATCTCCTCTGTTTCTTATTGCCATTCATATCCTTGTTTAAAATAGCAGAGTCTCCATCAATTTTTATTTCCCTGTCATCAATTATTCCTCTTAGCCTTGAGCCATATTAAACCAAAGCTTTCATACTTTCCATCCATTGTCATCTGTCTCATGCTCAGCTTTTACTTGTGCTTAAAGTGCTCTTAGCAAGAAAAAAGTCCACACTGTGTGATCAAAGTGTGGTTAGGATCCTATCTATTCTGTTACTTTAAGACTAAAATATAAGCATTAGAGGTAGACGAATAATTTGTAATGAAAAGTAAATAAGAGAAAATTGTTTGTGACTGTTGTGGTTTATCTGCAAAACTTTTCAAATTTATTACATTCAGGACATGCTATAAAGTAATACAATATGAGCTGTTACGAATTACAGAATGCATGTGTATTAAATAAAATCAAAATTTAAAGTAATATTAGGTCATCAAATTGTCAGTGTACTTTATACCCCTGAGCTGTTTATAAATAGGTAGCAGCATTGAAAGATTAATCATTTCAGGAGATTTATAAATAGGTATGTAATGTTTTTCCCTACATGAATAACACATTTTCAGTGTTATTTTCAGTGTTATGTTACAGCTTGAAAATCATGTCATACTCATTACTGTACATTAAGCCACAGAACTTTGGCTCTTCTCTGAGTTAATTAGCAAGAAAAAAATAATAAAATACCATAGTACATTAGAGCTGGTAAAAAAGAAGAGGCAAGGAAATACACAAAAAGAAAACTCATTTTCAGTTGTGATTAATGTATGCATTGAATTCCATATAGTAAGCACATGCACAAATATATTCATAGAGTTTATACTGCTAGCTTGGCGGTGATAGAAAACATTTTTTTTGTGGCTAAAATCTATTTGGCAATAATGCAGCTAAATATGTTAATTTTCCAAGCTAATTTTTAGGCAGTGCCTTTTAATTCGTGTGTGGCTTAGAGTACATTCAGATTTTACACAAAGCCCTGTCCTGTTCTGTAGGGAGTATGGCTCCTGGGCTGCTTCAGAAGGCTTGCTTTGTCTTGCCTCCCCAGGGAAGATAATCCACCCTTGATCCCCAAAGACCCCTGCACTTCTTACACACGTGCAGGACATCCTTTTCTGACCACCTGAATGCACTGAGGGAATGAAAGTAGATTTAGACCCTATTGCCCTGCTGTATGATAATGCTGATGAAAGAAAGTAGCATGGCATAAAGGGGCTTGGCTCTTCTGGAAGGCCACAAAAAGTCACAGGCTGATACTCTGTCATTAAAACAAATGACAAATGTCACTGAGAGACATTTAGCTGCAAATATAAGACAGGAGATTACAGGAGCCTGGTTGGAGGAGGAGAACAGAGAGAAATGGCTCTAGCAGCCTATAAGACTATTAAATTAACATCCTCATTAACCTTCTGAAAAGTTCAGCATTTTCAGGACTGAAGTTGCTCTTAATGGAAGCAAATGCAAAGAAACACTGAAGTAAGTCTCAACTGTTTTACACCTTGGTTTGCTGGAGTTTTCTCTATTGATACCACAGCTCCATGGCATTGCTTGCAGGCTCTGATTTTGCTTTGAAAATAGAGTACATCTCATCTGAGAATCCAAATGTGACTTTCTTCTTGCTGAAGCGGGGATCTGCAATATCACAATGAGTCAGGCTACTGTTTTACAAGGGCGTTTTCCCACTGAGGTTGATTTGCTCTAATGGCTATTGATTCAACAAACTGTAACTTGGAAGAAAGGAGGAGCTGTGAATGGAGCTGGGCTGGAGGAATTAAATTACCCTAATGTAACTTCTAATGGACATGCTAGCAATGTCCACTCCTTCCAGAAGGCCCTGAAAACAGCTCTGTCCCTAATTTCAGCCATTATCACAGGCGGTTGTGTTGCTAATGCTGTGTATTGATAAAAGGATAAATGCTATTTTTGCTCTCGGTGTCAGCAGGGCTGGGTATCACATTAAAAGCATAGATTGCTGAAGTTCTGTCCTTGAGATAGTCATGGCTTTCAATTTCTTTCTCAGCATGTGTTTAAATATTCCCAAGAGCCCCAAACTGCCTCCAGTTGCTTCCTGTTTAAATAAAAGATGATTCCTCTTTTTATTCTGTGGAATCCATTCAAAGGAAAAGGTCATGCCCAAAGGGAGAAAGCAATTTCCCTATTCTTCATTTCAGAGCTCTAGGGATTTGTAATTTAAGTTTCCCAGAACAGTCTCCATTTTTTTAAATTGATATTCTTTGTTAATTTTTTTNTCCTAAAACAAAACCTTTACAGCATTTAGAGTTGTTAAACCTCTGGCAGCTCAGAAATGCAGCATGCCTCAGATTAGGTAGAAGGATAATTAAAAGAACTTACTTCTTTTAACTTACTTTGTTTCAGGTGATGCCTGACACCAGTGATTATAAATGTACCTTTCTTTCCCAGTTAATAAGGGGAGACCATGAAGTATTTCACAGGGGGGTATCAATGTTTAATAATAAGCATTTCCTCATTGGTGATTACAAGGTTTTGCTTGTTCAGAAGATTTCACAACATTTTTGTCTTAAAATTGAGGTGACCTGGCCATTATACAAATGAGGAGAAACTATTCCAGCAGTCTCCAATGATATTTGAAATGAGATTTGTTTTCCTGATGACGTAATAAAGCATACTGATTTTAAAAATTGGTTCTGTCTCTCTTTTTTTGTTGTATGTTACGTCTCATATTGATGAAACTAGATTAATGAATAATAGAAACAGGATAAAATCTTCAAGGGTAAGCTATGTGGACAGAGCAAACATCAGCATAAATGGATCTAAGTCCACTGAGTTCTGTAGAAGTTCAAGTTTGGTAATCAAAATATAACATCTCAAAATTATTATATTCAATTACTATAAATATTTTTATTTTTTGAAGAATGGATGGTAGATGGATGTGGACAGCTGCTAGCATAAATTATGATATATAAATATTTATTTTAAAATTTATTCTAATATTCAGTAGTGTTCAACTGTGTTAAAAAAAAAATCACAGTCAGGGAACCAGTATCTTTGGCTGGAATCTGAATTCTCTTTGTTTACTTGCATTTTGCCCGCATGTTAGTAAGGAGAAGGTGCTTTCTAAATTACTTAACACTGCCAAACCAACGAGTATGCAGAATGTCTTTTATATCTGTGATTGTAATCTTCTTTTACTTTCTTTACAGCCTCTTTTCCCCACTCCTCCCTTCTCAGACAAACTTTGTTTAGTTAGACCTCCGCAAATGCCCTGCCCGGTAGGATGAGGAACGTTGTTGGGGCTCCCTGTCACCTACTTGACCACCTCTGCTTGGCTTTGGGCACTGTCACCAACCCTCCCATCCCTCACATCTCCCTGACCTTCTTCCTCCAGCCAAGCATGCTCCAGGCTGTGCAATTATTTCTCCCCCTGCACCTACCCTTCCCAAAGGCTGCCCTGAGAAGTGTGAGACGAAAGTTCATATTCAGCCTCAGGCACTTGGGCCCTGCTTGTCACAACATGCCTTGCAGTGGCCCACAGCACAGTTTGCAGTCTGGACACTCTCTGAAGTGATGAACGTTTTGTGACTACCCGGTGTCACTGAGGTTTAATTTGGTTCTCAACGGACAATTGCGAGAACAGCAGCCGCTCTCATGTGATGATGCGAGGGACTGCAAAATGAACTGATCAAACTGTTTCAAAACAACAGTCATTAAAAGCTGGGGTTGCAAGTTTACGTAAGTGAATGAACTTAATGAATATTTACAAATAAAAAAATTGGTTTAGAACTGTCTAGATAAGCTCATGTATAATTCAATAATCAGAGATGAGAACCAAAGACCTGCAATCTACTTTCCTTAATGTAACATTAGGGTATACATTTTTATAAGTAGGCCATCACCTATTCCTATCCCGTACAAGTCCAGACTGATTACCTCCTACATGTGCATTTATTATTCATAAGCATCTACTGAAAACTATGGATTAACCATTTTAAGAGCATGGTTCATTTGTGAACTTTCTGCCCATCTTTCCAAATTTCTTTTTTGTGATGGATAACACTGTGAGTGGATGACTGAATCATTTTAACAGTAGAGCTAATAATGGAGCATGAGACTATGATATAAACTTTCCTTATAAATAATCATGGAGGTTAAAAAAATAATCATGGATGCTAAAAAACCTACAACATTTTGGCATACAAAATATATTACATACTTGAGAGGAGTCTTCGTGGGTAACAAATAATGGAAGCACACAACCGTAGCAAACCAAACTGATAGTCTCTGTTCACGGAGGCATTGTGGATCAGGCTTCCCTGACTGTGTGTCTGATGCTGACTGAAGCCACGCATGAGAAATTGTTCTATTAAGCTAAGTGAAATTTCACAGGGGTGCCATCACGGTTATATAATATTCTTAATCTGACTATGATTATTGCTGTTTGGCTTGAACAGATGAGGTCTGAAGGGGTTGTGTGTGTGTGTGTGATAAAGATAACAGGAAGGATGACAAGTGACAAAATATGCCGAAGAGTAAAAAGGGACTGTTGCTATTCCATCCAAGGTACTGGAAGTGATCTCTCTAGCAAATGGAAGAACCCAAATGTTCAACTGCACTTTCTAAATTTTCAGTTAATGCGTGTACGTTTGTGTGCAATTACAAAGCCGTTTGTACACCTAGAAGAGTATTCAAATGAATATGAAAAAATCTGCATATGTACATTTAGAGTCTGATTTACAAACCTGAATAAAATATCACCATGTGAAGGAACCTCTTTCCAGCACTGACTCAACAAATGTATTCAGAAATCAAAATACATAAGTCTGACCCATAAACTTCTGTACTCTTTCAATACTCAGGTACTACCTAGGAGCAACCTGATAGTAAATTGCCAGCCTAAGGAATAAAACAAACCAAATCAGATAGGACTCCTGGAAAACTCTGTCAAGGATGCACTGCCCTTTCCCAGTTTCTACCTTCGCTAATGAGCAAATTGTTCAAAGATACAAGCCAAGCTGTTGTAAAACTACAGAGTAAAGAATGTGCAGCAGGTGGTAACATATGTGTCCAGTTAGTTCCAGCCAAAACAGTCTAATTTGCAGGAAAGGGTACAGAATTTCACTGTGACTCAGCTGAGGGGGCGATCTGAAGAGAAAAGAGGCTCTAGCTCAAGTGTTAGGCCTGCTGAAGAGAATAGTTATTAATTTAATGGCATTGCTAGGCTGTCCTGACCTATTGGGTGTACAATAATTCACTTTATACTCTAAATTTTTCCTGTCTGTTTGTGGCTCAGAGTTTCCTTTGAGATTTGTTCTTCTTCTGTTTCTCCATTTCCAGAAACATTAAATTAAGAATATTTACATAGGTTAAAGATTAGGAAAGAAAAAAATTAAATAGGCCAAAACCAAATAATGGAATCTGTGACCTTTCAGCCATTCTAAGAAACAGAATTGAATTTTTATTTTTTAATATGTTCAGTCTTCCTCTAGTGGTGATTTAGTCACTGCTTGAACAAGTCAACACCTTTCTAACTGCAATGTGATTATGTCTCTTCTGAATTAGTAATTTTGATGACAACATATCAAAAGCAATTCTTCTCACCAGCAACTAGTGGCATTTGCATGTTGAATAAAGAAAGTAAGAATGAATGAAGCAGCAGCCTCATGAAGGCAACAGTCAAAATAATAAACAACCTATTAGAATACTGATGGAAAGCTATTACTACCTGCTGGGTATGTGGTTGGATTTTAGTGGTTTCTCTTGAATTATGCCTTTAGAGTTACAACAACTATCATAGTTATGAAAGTAATTTTTTTGGTTTATACCAAAACTAGCACACTGAGGCTGAATAGTGCTCTTTAGCTCATGTGGATAGGCCTGATTACTGAAACAACATAGTTAAAGCATGTGATTAAATTTCAGTAGATGGAATATAACTGAGTTTTAAACATATGCTTAATGCTGAAAAAAGATATTTTCCTACATCATATCATCAACAACTAGTGGAATGATTCAGGAAATTGTATTTTCTTCTGATAAAAATGTCCTAGTGAGGGAAGGAGAGAGGAAAGATGAATGTGTGGCTACTGTTGAAAAGAGTTTGAATTTGGGGTTTTCTTTCTTTTGGGGAAGAATTATTTTTGGGAATCATTTTTGAGCAAATAGAACACCAATGGTCAGTTTTCACCAAAAAGAAACCAAAGTGTACCCCCTGTCTGAAACCAAGCCAAGCTAAACCAATCCAAACTAGAAAGGAAAGCAGTGTTTCATAAATTAGGGATATTCCTTGGGAAGGTCTCAATTATCGTAGAACTATATTTTTCACAAAATTCACAGTTTGACAGAAAATTTCCAATAGGCATGTGTATTGAAAGAGCTTTTCATTCTGAGCACTTGACATCTCAGTTACATTGGCTGGCCGTAGTAATAATGGATAGCTCTTACATAAGCACTTTTAATCACTATCTGCCAAAGAGCTTCATGAAAGTGATCAGAATAATCAATATTTTTTTCATCTGAAGTGCTAATAAACTAAGAAAACAAATTTACTGATTGGTAATAAAATCCAGGAATTTTAAGGGACTAACTTCTCCATGTTTTTTTTGTTAAAAACATGTTCAAGTAAACTAAACTGATGAATAAAGAATAGAGGCACCTTGAAAGCATTCTGTTTTGCTAATTATAAAGTTATATCTAAAATTATATTTAAATGCTCTTAGGAGGACTAAGCCTCCACTGAAAAAGGTCAGACAGAAGAAAACCTTTTTTTGTTTGCTTTTGATTATGTCAAGAAAACATTGATAACAAAAAAATGTATCTTTTTGAACACTTGAAAACTAATTTTCCTGATTTTTCAGAAATCTGAAATTCTGCTGGTACGCTGATATCAAAAGTTATTTGCAAAGCTGTACCTTCATGTGAAGCAAAATGCTCCTCTAAGGGAGGTAATATGGCCATGTGTACTAGCATTTCTACTTTATAAAGTGAGCTTTGGGGTTTGGGTTTCTTTGGCTAGGGGAAAGGAAGAGCTAATTAATATTTATTTATGTATTTACACATTTATTTATTTTTTTTAAGAAAGGTAACCTTTAAGATGCACAGGCTCTACTTTAAACTAATGCAGTCTCTTTTTTAATGTTTCTCAAGAAAGAAGATGAAGTGCAGAGATTTAAGACATTTCAATTCACTCCAGCGAGCACATATTAGCTCAATAGACTGTGTTTTTGAGATTGGTTATTTAAGCAATTATATTAAAACAAAAAAGGTAGCCTGTTTGACAGTTTCTGAAACATCATTAACAGCTCAATAACTTAAAATTCAGTGTTAAAAAGAAAAAAAAGTAACATTATTACTTAAATAATTTGAAACTATTCACTAAGAATATGAGACAGTCAAAGAACTGGAAGAAGCTTTAAACAGTGTATCCTACCTTTTACTAGCTTTTGTCACCTTCCTCCTTTTTCACACTGAACCAATCCCTTTTTTCTTTTGAGACAGTTAAGGTGTTGCCTGAGCTCAGTTTTAGAGCCGGGCCTTCACAGTGGCAGGAAAATGCTCTGTGTACTTATTAGCAATACAAAGTAAGCAAGTAAGGATCAGATACTGCACTTCCTGCTGTCATTCTGCATATGAGGAAAGCAGCAACTACTGCACTTTTGGAGACTCCCTTCCCAGGAGATAGTTAAGCTGGCATTACCATCCTTTTTTGCATATTGAAAATAGTACAAATGGACTAGTACAGACAACCAAATAAGATCTGAGAAGGGATATGTAAAATATGCCCTGCTTGACTGTCCTTTCATACCATCCTAATCATGTTTTTCACTTTCCCTCCTTACCTCTTTTCACTGAACACTGATAAGGGACAATTCAGCCCAAAGCTAATATGTCATTTTTAAGATAATGATTTTGAGTATCAAATGTTTGGCCTGCACTTTTGGAATAGCAGACGTATTAGATCACTCATTTTGTGGTGCCTTGTTTATTGGAAAGCAACTTGTACTTTATCTTCTCAGCCACAATCATGTATAATGTTTTGGGTAGGAGAATCTAGTTTTGATTATTAAATTATACATTTGAGCTGCATTCTTATTGAATTTCCAGGTTAGCTTTTTTGTTGTGACTGCCTATTTTAGTTATGATTGCAGTAGGTAACTGAATGTCTCTGTCCTGACATAATGTCATGCGTAAATAGGGAAATAAAGAAAAAAATCTTTTTGTACAAAACAGCAATCTTACCCTAGCATTTTATATATTGGAAAGACTATGAAGTTAGCAAAGCAGAATCTGAAGCTTATCTGGCAATGCATCATTTATTCTTTCCCAAGACATTCTTCCTGAAAAAATCCTGCCATCAGTCCTTTTACATAATGGGACATCAAAAATAAAGCAACATATTGTAACTCAATGGTCAGTCTTTGCAGGCTCCCTGACAAGTTACATTATAAGGCATCCGAAAATCTGCACTGGGGAATGCTGAAAAAGCATAAACTGGAATGTGGTGAAGAAGTATGGAGACATAACATTAAGAAACACTTCAGAATAATAGTATATAAATTCTGTATGACTCAACAGCTGTACAGGTAGAGAAAGCTCAGCATGACATAGCTGATTTAAGAAAACTTGAAGGCAGAATTAATCATTGATGTGGCTACTTCTGGAAGTGAAAGAGATTTTGAAAGGGAGGAAAATGTGAAAACCATACAGATTGAGTGACTGTACCATAAAATAAGATTTCTCTTGGTAATTTAGCAGTAAAAATAAAATGTGGCCAGCTCTAGGATCTAACAAGAATGTGTTGGACACAGAAATTGTCTGGATTTACATATGATGCTTGCCAAGTCTACCATTCTTGGAAATCCCTCCTGCATTCCTGTTTCTCTAAAGGGAATTCATGGTTCAGTTGTTTGCTTCCAAAAATGAATATGAACAAAATTCATATCCGTATGGTAGGGTGCACACTGTAGCCCAAAGTTCTCTATTCTAGCAATGCAAGCAACTTCTGGTACCTTTCCTCACAAAGTCAGAGTAGAGACTGTCATCTGCAAACATGGTAGAGAACATCATCTGTGTTTAAATCGTTAACACCCAGATCTTCAACATCCCAGGTAGTGACTGCATTGAGATAAAACCCGAGATAAATTAAAAAGACAAGACAAATAAATAGTAGAATAAGGCAAAACAACTAATAGAAAAGAATAAAAGAAGGGAAAATTGTCTGGAGGCATGACAATCTGGACAGGAGCTACCCAGGAGCATGACATGCATGGTACATCAGTGAGGGGAGCTTCCCACCAAAGAGCCAGGGAAATGTTTTGAAATGCAGGACTCAGTTAAATGCAGTATTTTAGCCAAAAGATCGACCAGAAGGAGGCTTGCCCACACGTGGAATTATGATTATATATGAAGCAGAGTTGGCAGGGGTGTTAAGAGAAAGAACCTGAACTAAGTTTCCAGGGTCTTTGATGTAGATATTACAGATACCTGTCTGAAAAGTTCTTCTTTAAGGACCTGAAGTAGCACAGAACTACCAACTCCTAATAACTTGTATAGATCCTAAAAAATACCGCCAGGGACTGGTTCTGATCTCAGAGTCTCCAAATTGTACAGCCAGAGATTTCTGCTGCCTTTGCAAATGTTATGAACCTCAGCAAACAAGCTTCTTTTCAGCACTACTCTCTCAAGTTTAGCTGCCAGTCCTGCTTGGTGGTAACACCGTGTATTATGAAAGGCTGGAGAGAGAGCACCATTTCATGAAGTATGTGGGGAAACAGGTTTTAAATTCATCAAAAGCTGAGTGCCTAACCTGCTAGCTTTCCCCCTTTGTCTGTATTTACAAGTTAAGTACGTTTAACACTGATCAGAGGTATCTAGGGTGATAACTGGCTGCAGTAAAAAACACCCAGACAAACCAAACCAAAAAACCCCTAAACCCTCAGACAACCCTCTTCCCTCCCCAGCTATTCAGCAGGTTGCTGTGTTTTTGCTGAACCGATGACCCCGCATGTTAAGAAGAGGCTGCTGCTGGAGCCATTACCTTCCCAGTGTGAAATGGAGTGGCATTAAGTTCTGGCTGTTGTGACTCATATTTGTTTGTCCTCATACAGCTCAGATTTCCTGCTGGCATCCTAGATTGCAAGAACATATGCATGGCGCATACATGGAGCAATGCCTGTTTCCTCAGACAAAGAACTGAACATTGTGTGACAGCAGGACCACCCCTCTGGAGATCGGCGAGTGCAAATATGTTCTGATGATGAAATCCACGGATGATTTCATGGGAGAGGACGATGAAAGGAAACATTTCAGCAATCCTGCATTAAAGTACTGTAGCACTCTTTCTAGAAGAGAGGCTATGAATGAAAAATGAATATGTGTGCAAGTAATTTCTGACACTGTAGATTCAGGGCAGAACTACAGTGGCTGACCTTTTTGTAATGTTTCACAACAGCCATACATTTTGACTTCAAGTTCTTGTTAATGAAAAGTTATGGAAAAAATTGCTACATTGAAATACTTTAAAAAAGCTTTTTGAAGACTTCCTTTGTGAGAAAAATTTGTCTTGGCCTATTGCTCTGAAGGTGTTGACACTTAAAGTTTGTTTTCTTCATCAAACTGTTCTCTCAGTAAAACTGTGCAACTTCTCACACCATGCAGGGCTCTGTGCTTCCTTTCCTGTGCTGCCCACTCACCACCCTGACCCCTGCGAGTTGATGTCATACAGCACAAACTGCCTTTTCTTGACATGCATTTGAGAAATCTGCTACTTCTACATCATTTACACATGGATGAGAAACAATGCAAATAAGGATCACCTAAAACCAAGAACATAATCCAAAAGTATATCTTGGTCTCTGCCACTTAAACTTTGACTGTCACATTGACAGATGTGGATGAAGTAAGCAAGCAGACTGCAGAAATGTGCAGCATTGACTAGTGATGTGCAACAACCAGAGCAGGCAAGGGTCTTGCTTTCTGCTGGGTTCAGGATAGCAGAAACTCTGTTTTCTGTTGGCTCAAAATAGTGGAAATGTTTAATGAGGGAGGAGGAATGGAGGAATTAATTCCTTTCATGGTACTGAATTTATGCAGCTCAAGGAATTGTTTCCTTGCACAAGGCTGAAATGGACTCTTCTTTCTGTCTGCAGCAGTGGCTCTCCAGTCCCAACTCCTGCTAACCCAAATGTCACTGGGAACTGGAAGTCACTGTCTCAAACATGAGGGCTGATTAGCTGAAGCTGCTTTTTGATTGCTGTATGAGGCAGTTGTCTTTTTTTCCCTACCAAGATCGGCATCCAGAGATCCAAGATCCCTGTTTTCTTTACAGATAAGATGCTGTCTTGCCCCTGTGCAAGAAAACAACGGCCACAATAGTACGAATTGAATGATAACTGAATGATAACTAATGGGGAAACATAATCCCCATTTTTAAAAAGGGAAAAAAGGAAGACCCAGGGGACTACAAGCCAGTCAGTGTCACCTCTGTGCCTGGCAAGATCATGGAGCTGATCATCCTGGAAACTATGCTAGGGCACCTGGGAAATAAGAAGGTGATTGGTGACAGCCAACATGGCTTCGCTACAGGCAAATTGTGCCTGACAGATATGGTGGCCTTCTGCGACAGGGTTACAGCATTGGTGAATAAGGGAAGAGTGATGGATGTCATCTACCTGGACTTGTGCAAAGCATATGACACTGTCCCGCATGACATCCTTGTCTCTAAATTGGAGAGACATGGATTTGACGGATGGACCACTTAGCAGATAAGGAATTGGCTGGATGGTCACACTCAAAGAGTTGTGGTCAACAGCTTGATGTCCAAGTATAGAGCAGTGACGAGTGGCATTCCTCAGGGGTCAGTACTGGGACCAGTGCTGTTTAACATTTTTGTCAGCAACATGGATAGTCAGATTGAGTGCACCCTCAGCAAGTTTGCCGATGACACCAAGCTGTGTGGTGTGGTCAACACGCTGGAGGGAAGGGATGCCATCTGGAGGGACTTTGACAGGCTTGAGAGGTGGGCCTGTGTGAACTGCATGAAGTTCAACAAGGCCAAGTGCAAGGTCCTGCACCTGGGCCAGGGCAATCCCAAACACAAATACAGGTTTGGCCATGAGTGGGTGGAGAGCAGCCCTGCAGAGAAGGACTTGGGGGTATTAGTGGATGAAAAAATTAATATGAGCCAGCAATGTGCACTCACAGCCCAGAAAGCCAGTTGCATCCTGGGCTGCATCAAAAGAAGTGTGATCAGCAGGTCGAGGGAGGTGATTCTGCCCCTCTACTCTGCTCTTGTGAGACCCCACCTGCAGTACTGTGTTCAGCTCTGGGGCCCGCAACATGGGAAGGACATGGACCTGTTGGAGCAGGTCCAGACGAGGGCCACGAAGATGATCAGGAGCCTGGAGCACGTCTCCCATGAAGACAGGCTGAGAGAGTTCGGGTTGTTCAGCCTGGAGAAGAGAAGGCTGCGGGGAGACCTTACAGCAGCCTTCCAGTATTTAAACTGGAAAGATGGAGAGGGAATCTTTAACAGGGAGTGTAGTGATAGGACAAGGGGTAATGGCTTTAAACTGAAAGAGGGTAGATTTAGATTAGATGTGAGGAAGAAGTCCTTCACTGTGAGGGTGGTGAGGCACTGGAACAGGTTACCCAGAGAGGTTGTGGATGCCCCATCCCTGGAAGTGTTCAAGGCCAAGTTGGATGGGACTTTGAGCAACCTGGTCTAGTGGAAGGTGTCCCTGCCCATGGCAGGGGGGTTGGAACTATGTTATTTTTAAGGACCCTTCCAACCTAAAACATTTTATAATTCTGTGATTCTATAGTGTAGCTATTCACTAATAATC
Source organism: Pandion haliaetus (assembly GCA_013401275.1). Classification (NCBI taxonomy): domain Eukaryota; kingdom Metazoa; phylum Chordata; class Aves; order Accipitriformes; family Pandionidae; genus Pandion; species Pandion haliaetus. The sequence goes on along the minus strand of VYZV01033754.1, from coordinate 55,939 downwards.
ACTGATACTGTGTTCACAGCCATGATTGTTTGGCATACTGTTAAATATTGAGTCTATCTGAGCACTGGGGGTTGTTACATTTCTAAAGACTTAAAAACACTGTAAAATTTACCAGCACAATTTTCCTGATACACACTATCTTGAAAATCGCCATGTGGACTTTTTTTTTTTCTGAACAAGTTTAGAACTAAAACTCCCAAATAGCACTTCTATTCTGGAAAGTTTTAGGAATTTATTTATATTTGAATCTTTTACCACTCTCTCAAATGTAGTTGAAATTGGCTAGTGAGTTCAGAATATTTTTTTGGAAAAAATGAGGAGTGAGAGCAGACAGCAGACAGACAGCTCAATAGGCAGACAGCATGATCACATAAGCACTGTTTTCTTAGGAAACAAAACTATATTGGAGCACTGGGAGACTAGTTGTCTGAGATCTCTCATCTATACCTCTGGGGTAAAAGTAATGTTGGCTTATTGGTTTTTAAAGGTCTATTCGTAACAAACCTTTGCTTAATAACCTCCCTGATCACTAATGGAAAATAGAGTATTCAAAAATTTTATGATACAAATTAGTATGCTCTAAAAACTGCATTTCTGAATTGTTATTAACAGCATTACTCATTTCATTTCACCATTAGGCCTGTAATACCATCACCAAAATATGGTGGGCTGTTGGCCAAATTTTCCTTTCTTGACTGTAGAGCAGCGGCTTTTTGGCTTCTAATAATTTCTTCAAGTTCTCTCACTTTTTGTTTGCATTTCCCGCCTACTCAATATTACTCATTCTTACCCTCAGCTTCAGGAAATTAGTAGTTTAGAAGAACCATGTATGCAGCTGATTAGGACTGTCCTCTGTTTAATTACCTGTTAAATATAACCAGATCATGATCACTAGTCTGTAGGCAATCACCTACTTGTAGGTCCAGAAAACAATTAATCTTTGTCCATTTTAACAGCAGATAAAATAAAACATTGTTGAGTATCAGATCTTTTACATAGGAAATCATGTTCTGTAACTTTTAGAAATTGCAATGCCTATGCCCCACAGCCTACACTTCCCAAACAAAACATAATCAGTTTTCTATAAATGACAAGAAGGTATGGTGGACAGTTTTCTGGTGTAGTTCCTTGACCTAGTAAAGACCTCCCATGATCACCATCTCCTGAGCTAAGTTACCCAGTTCCCAATACACACAAATGTTTTGCCACATCTTTTGCCACATCTCCATGTTTTCTCCCTCTGTGTCCTTACATCTTGTAGCCAAATATTTTAAAATTCCAATCACTTGAAACATGCATACTATAACCTACTCTGCCAACTACAACACATCTCTGCTTTCCAAGAATTTTATGTTGGTTTTAGCCTAAATATGTGAAAAAAAGTAATTTCTTCACCTTATTTCTCCCCTAGTTCAA
>VYZV01033754.1:26777-49127 GCA_013401275.1 Pandion haliaetus | reverse complement strand
AAAATCCTGCCAGACAGACCCTCTTCTCCCTTATTATCCTGGCAGCCTTTCTCTAACTCTGCTCCAGGCTGAGTTCATTTTTCTTGAACACAGATGATCAGAATAATCTCCTCAATCTCTTGCACAACAGCATTAACACTTCCTAGTCGATTTTGAAGTTTTATTTCTCAATTCATATTAGGACCACGTGATTTTTGGGTAGCTTCATCACACTGGCTCAAAACAATTCTCTTTCAAAACCCAAGAACTCTAAAGCCTTAGTGGTTTAGTTTTGGGTTTTGTTTTTTTTTTTTGGGGGGGGGAGGTTGGTTGGTGTGGGTTTTTTTATTGTTTCTTTGTTTAATCTTTTAATAGATGAACACCTGTCTACCACAATTCAGCATCTGGCTGAGGTTTTTTGGATGTTTCTTTAAAATGGCATCCTTTGGTATTAAGGAAAGTGACTTTAATGTATAAAGGTAGTGTTCTTGAGTGTCTAAGGGAGTGTCTTGTCTTAGTATCTTTTGCAGTCTAATAGGCTTCTAAGCTAAGTCTTTGGGCTCTTTTTATCATCAATGGAGAGAGACAAGCACCTCTAGAGTGTGATTTAGCTCATCCTAAAATAGATATCTAAACCAAGAAGAAGGCATTGCTCTTTGGAGATTGCCTGTCTCTTCCTGTAGGTGACAAAGGAAGCCTAGACAACTCTCTCAGATATTTTGCTTAACTTTTGTGTGGCTAAAGTAAGAAGAGATGAATCTTACCCTAAGTAATTCAGGACAGTGAAAAGCTGTTTCAAATGAGATTTAGATTTGCTGGTGTCTATATTGTACTGAAAGGCAATAGAATTTATGTTTCTAGCTCACTAGGAAACATTGCACATGTTTATTAACTGTAACAGGTTATATACATACAGGACAGTTCTAGTAATTTAAATAGGCCCCTCTTCAAAAAACCACCTGAATACGTCAGAGGTTTTTATGCTTGCTGAGCTGCACTGACAACCCTGGAGATCCACAGATACACCAGACAGCTATGAATTCTGACCTAGATCCTACAGCTATAAATACGATTATTTATCTGAAAAGGACTTCGCACTCATGAGAAGTTGCTGGTGAATGCAAGTGCTTGCAGGATTTGGGCAATAATTCATGACAATGTTACAAGTGTATTATTCAGTACTGCAATAATACCCTTCTTTTTGACTCCATGATATGCTGGATTGGACCCAAATATTTTAGCACAGGTCCTTCTATTATTTAATTTTCATTTTATTATTTTCATTTTTTGTTTGGTGAATGAAGTTGACATATGCATTCATATGATCAATTCCAGATGGACTGAGATGAAGTCAAAGAGTTTACCTAAAACATATTAGAGTTTGATATCATTATCTATAGACATCTTTCAGTAATGGGAACACTGTCTGTTGAAAAGTGCCCTGCTACATTTATTTTTAGTAGGTAATAAAGAAATGTACTTAACATTTTGTTCCTTGAATGTGAAGACACACTTAAAAATGACACCCCTTTTTGTTGTGCTGAGACACACTTTCCGTTCACCCACCTGAACATGAAAAAAACCCATGAAACCCAATGAACAATTCAGTTGTTAAACCTGAGATCACCTTTTATCTTTCACTCAAAGGGACCCCAATCCTTCCACAAATAAGTGTAAAAATAAAATTGAGTGAGCTACGTCCACCTTTCTGTCACAGGAAATCTTGCTGAGACTAATCTGCTTTTTAGAAGGTTTACTTTTAAATAGGATTTCCTTTCACTGCATATACACACAGAGAGTCAGGAAGCTCCAGTCTGAGTCAATGCTAAATGCATTTGGTTTTCAACTTGAGTCGGCTTGCAAATGATGGAACCAATGATTCATAATTTCCATCCTGACTTTGTTTACTTTATATTCATACTGTGGCAGGTGAACTGTCGTGTTCAAGATCATCAAGTAATTTAAGGGGAAACTGATGCCATCCATTAGCCTGCCATTTGAAAGATACATTTGCATGTATGAGCACAAGTTATAGGAAGGTGATATGCCACTCAGATATTTCAAAGAGTTCACGTTTTTTGGTAAGTCTACCATAATTTGCATATTCTACTAATGCCGCACAAGTTAATTGTCATCTATGCTTGTTACAGGTCTATTATTTCTCAGTCATTCACTTCTAATATCTAATTAAATAAGCTGATTTTTTTTCAAGGTGAGTCTGTCAGATAAAGGAACCACTATGTGGTGTGTTATACCCATGATATAGAAAGTCTAGTTTTAAACATATTGTCCTGATTTCAGCTGGGATAGAGTTAATTTTCTTTCTAGTAGCTGGTATAGTGCTATGTTTTGGATTTAGTATGAGAAGAATGTTGATAACACACTGATGTTTTCAGTTGTTGCTCAGTAGTGTTTAGACTAAAAGTCAAGGATTTTTCAGCTTCTGATGCCCAGCCAGCAAGAAGGCTGGAGGGGCGCAAGAAGTTAGGAGAGGACCCAGCCAGGACAGCTGACCCAAACTGGCCAAAGGGATATTCCATACCACGTGATGTCATGCCCAGTATATAAACTGGGGGGAGTTGGCAGGGGTGGGGCAGATCACTGCTCTGGAACTAACTGGGCATCAGTCGTCAAGTGGTGAGCAATTGCATTGTGCATAACTTGTTTTGTGTATTCCGATTCTTTTATTATTATTACTGTCATTTTATTATTTTTATTATTATCATTATTATTTTCTTCCTTTCTGTCCTATTAAACTGTCTTTATCATAAGCCACAAGTTTTTGGGTTTTTTTTTCCCCGATTCTCTCCCCCATCCCACTGGGTGGGGGGAAGGGAGCGAGCAGCTGTATGGTGCTTAGTTGCTGGCCGGGGTTAAACCACAACACATGTGTATGTAGATCTGTATTGCATTCTGTTTTGCTGCAATATAAAATTTCTGAATGGCCTTTACACATCTGTTTACCTTGTCCCCTAATGTCGAACAGAAAAAAAGAAAGCAGAATTAAAAATCAGGTGTTTCATTATGTTATGGGCCAAATCCTCTGAAGTACTGATTTCCTGACACTAGCATCTGTCCCTAAGAACTTAACAGAACAGATTTCTTCATTAATTTTTATTTATCATTCAAATTTTATACACTATGAGGTTGTGTAAGAACACCAGACAAAGATACTTGCAAATCATCCACTTTGAGCAGAAAGCACAGTTTGAAGAGTCTTTATGCATCTTTCATGTAATTTGTTCTTGAAACATAAGAGCTATGAGCCAAATTCAGACCATATATCAGTGAGTGATTTTGATCACTTACTAAACCTTAACAAATCAACTAATATGTACTTTCTCGGTCACAACATTTCTAAGGTCCATTGTCCTAAATGGAAAGTCTGTGGACAATACTGGGACTGCACAACTGTCTAACCTTCCTCTTGAAGTGTATCATTTTCCACCCAGGAGGGAAAGCAAATGGGCAAGAGGGTGCATGGCTCTATCACTTACTGATGAGGACACTCTCTTGATATTTGTAAGCAACAGTTAAAGGACTACAACACTAGATCTGCACGTTTAAACTTGCTCAAATTGAAAAAGCCTAGAACTTCATGTTCTCATTTCCTTTTGTGAGACTACTTTGCAAAAGGATACCTTTTCTTCAAAAGAAGGCTTAGCAATGTCCATCTGGGCAGCATTATCTAGATTTTCACACTGGCTGGCTCAGGGCATCTCCTTGCTTAATGTGCACTAAGCCAGTCTACAGAAGCATTTAAGGCCTGTGATTAACGGAGGCAGGAAAATACAATCTTATGAATCATTCTTCAGAGGTGCTGAGTTTTCACACTATGCCTATATATACATCTATATATAGGATGACTAGTTTCCCCATTCCTATCTTAGGCTGGCTGACTCACTATGCTCAGGGCAGGTGCTTACTTTTTAGGCAATGGCCTATAAAACTAGGTAGCCTGGGTGTAACTACCACCAGTGTGATTTATTTTACTCAACTTTACACATCTATCAATCAATTGTCTAAGCCTAAACCTTGGCTTCCTTTCTGGTCAATGGATAGAAACAGGCACTTCTTGAAGGTCGTTTTTCCCAATAATTTACAGACACATGCTTTAGGATGAGTTGCATTACCATCTGGTGCTGCTGCTTGTTTCTCAACAGCTAGCCAAAATTTAAATATCTTACCATTAGATGTCTTAAGTTAAGTGGGACGGATCCACCTTAGGTATTTTAGGTCTCACTAAGACTGATTTTACTGAGCCTTGGTCAGGCACATTTACTCTAGTCAGCATGAGTGACAGCAAATGGCTGGAGGGTCACAGTACGTCTTTCTGGGAAATGCTAAGAAAGATGTGAAAAGGAAGCCACAATAAGACAAACAGAAATGTCTGAAAGAAGACCTGTGTAAGAACGGTTAATGGTAACAGTATTGTTTAGAAAGTCTCTGGGTATCTGCTCTTTGGTGAGTGGCTGTTTGTCCATGATGTGTGCCCCAGAATCTGGCCATGCTTGACAGTCCCTAGCATGAACACAGCACTTTCCATCAGGTGTACTCTCCCACTCAATGTGTGAGAAGAAAATGTGACTCACCAGAGCTTGGTAACACTTACTTAGCAAGGGGTTTTCACTTGTGGCTGTCACACACTGTAGGCTTAATAAAACAAGAAAAAAAATCAGTAACTCAGATCGCTAGATAACTGGTTAAGAAACTTCCCTTTACCTTCTCAAGTCCAGCATGAACGCCCCAGAAAAGGGCTTTGAAAGAAAACCCTGGATCTTGGCCAAGTGAAGGCCAAAGGATGTCCTATTACCAGAGCTTTGTGATTTCAGCAAGGTCGTATTAGCTCAGGTACAGCAGAATCATTATGAACAGTGTTGTCAACTGTAGTGTTAGAAGAAAGACTTGACTGTACATTTCTCTACCCATACCAGCTCTCAGATATGCCTCTAAAGAATGAACTGTAAATCTAAGTAGATGCATTATAAAAGAAGCACTAAAATTTGCAATGTACACTTTGCACAGCTCTATTATTACATACAGAAGAGGAAAGTGGTCTCTATGCACAGAATTCCTGTAAAGATGAGAAATTACATTCCTTATTATTTTGTTGAGAAAATGAAGTCTAATACTGCAGTAGTAATAGTAGGACTGATTATAGATCTATTACAGAGTAAAAATGATGATGCATTTTGGAAAACTAGCAAAGGTAAAGGTCCAAACCCCAGGCAACAGAGCAATGATGACAAAAAGTTTATTTTGAGGAAGTATGATGCCCTTAGAGATCACAAAAAGAAACCCTGTCTGAGAACTCCATCCTTAAAAGTCTTTGTTATTTTCTATAAGCTTCATATACTGAATTTCATTTTCTGTTTCCAGTTCAGTCCCATTAAATTAGTCACCCATAATACATTATAATTGAAGGGGAAATATCCCAATTACAGCTTCCCATGAGAGAGTTTTTTCTTGGCTTAGATCCCTCATCTATAGGATCTTATAAAATTCTTGAGACATACCTGGGCCATATCCTACCTGCTTTCAGATAAACAACAGCAGAAGGAGTTATATCTGGGTCTTGAGTTACTGCGTAATCATTTTCTTGCTGAAGGTATTATAGTACCAGGAATGTATTTATTCAGCTGTTAGAAGAAAACAAGCAGCTGGAAATTAGTTCCCTTGCCGACTGCAAGAGAACTACTGGGAACTTGTTTATTTACTACTAAAATGTATGCATTTGGCAGGGCATCTGGTCACATTTTGTTTTGTCAAGAGTGGGTATCCTGGAGGCAAGGTAGCCTGAATATCTGAGGATTGTTTAAGGTACATTAGAAATGTGGATTAATGTCTGAATATTTTCAGATCTTGTACCGATTTTTGTTTGAAAGTTTTAGCATAATATAATCTTCTTTGCAAGAAGTTTTTGAAGCACAAAAAGCTACCAAAACCAGATAGTTTGCAAGAAGAATTTTCTTTGATCTGATTTATCTCTAGAGTATTAATATACTTTAAAAATAAACTGAGCTCAGGCTTTATATCCAAGTGATGAACCCACACTGCTCACAAAGCCATGCTAACAAAACTAATGAAATAAACAGATATAAATAGTCAATATAACCTAAAATAACTTGTTACAGTCTACGTGTAAAATAAAAAGACTTTTTACAAAGTCTTCAAACCTTCAGTGCTCTGAAAATGGAATTGACCCCATTTTTCCGTAACTAAATAAACACAGGAATGCAGTTGCTTTATCTGAGTCTCTATTAGCAAAATTCTAAAAATACTTAGAATGCACGTCATGGGCACAGCACGTGTATGCACCTAATGCTTGGTGCAACTGCCTAATGAGAATCTGGGGGGTGGAAGGAGGCTTGCAGTTGCTCTTACTGGCACTAAGGAACAGGGAACAAAGAAAAGAGAAATGCTGTCTTTCCTTTGATTTAATGAGAAACCTGTGGAGGACGAGGCAGTATTTGGAAAATGTAGAAAGAGGCAGTGAAAATAGGGGATGATTTTAAATGTCAAAGTAGCTGCAAATCTGTAGATGAGACTATAGTTTATCAGGGAAGGGATTTTAAATGCTGTAAAAGCAAGACAAGCTAGTTTGTTTTGTTTTTTTTTTTAAATACTTTTGATTTTTAAGGTATGGTGGAGATTGGAGTTGTCTCCCACTTTAGACTTGTCCAGATCTCAGAGCCCCCATGCTGGATAGGCAGCACTACCAGGCTCTTGGTTCCCGGTCAGCCAGCCGCAGGGATGATGAATGGCAAGGAAGGCAAGCTGGCAGGAAATGAGGCAGATTTTGAAACTTCCTGATTTCCGTTGGCTTTTCGTTGATGAACAGAGAAAGACTTCCAAGTTCTTTTGGAAAATGCCTGACCAGCTTTAGCTACTGGCCTTCCTTCCTTACTTCCACAGAGGATCCTCCTGCAGTCACGGGAACGACACCAGTGAAGAAACAGAAACCTTTTTCTCTTGCACAAGGAAGCAGAAGTGTGATGGCAGCTGCTTTGCAAACTGAGAAGCTTCAGAATGTTCCTTGCCCTCTGCACTGACTGCTAATCTGTGGGACAAAGAAAGAAAAGAGAAGTGAAGAGTGAAGACATGTATGATCAAACTGTGAAGGAAATTACTCAGTGTGAGTAATGAAGGGCAAGGACAGGTAAAGCTTCATCACAGAGCTGCTGTGAGGGGAAACCCGCTGTGTGGGTAAGAATGATTTTCTGAGTGAACAGGTATGGAGGCCTAAGGGTAGGACACATTCTGATTTTGGCTCAAACACCCAGCCACATGCCATTTTCCAGATGCTTTACAGCAGACTTTTCCATAACATGAGGCTCAGCCTAAAGCCACAGCTGGTCTAAAGTCCTCTCCCTCCTTTCTCTCCCTCTTCTTTTTCAACCACCATTTACTGTTCTGAAGATGGGAGTATGGTCACAATCCTCCTCTCGTGTCCTTGTCCTGCAGAAAAGCAGCTCTTCTCTAAGGACATTGACTGTTAGCTCAGAGGCAGAGGAACTTTGACAACATTTGACAAGTCAGAGGAAATACACCTTTTCTAAAGAAACAGGCAACTTTGAATACGGATTTTTACTGAGAAGGCCATAAATAGTCCTGGTGACATACTATCTTTCTTATCTGGCAGTATGTGGGGTAACAGGCGACTCTGCATTCCACGTACATGAAAGCTGTAATAACAAGAAGTCCTTTGTTTCATTATTACACAGGGGCAGGGAGAAGCTTTCACTCACACACCACCTCCACCACCTGAGGGAAGGGTGGCTTTGACCTCTTTGGTGACTGGCTTCCAGCAGTACAGCCATGGTTTGACTGAGACACCACCACCAAGAGCAGTCTGTGATTGTGCGTTCCAACCTGAGTCACCTGAAAGGAGACCCATTTTCTGAAGCTGGGCAACACCACTTTTTAAATTCAAGTACTTTTAAAATATCTCAAGAATCCTTTTAAAAATGCTGATTTTACAGCCTTTCTCAGACTGAAAATGGTAGCACCATGGTGAATGAACACACCCCAGAAAACCTTTCAACTCGAGAAGTCATAGACATCATAACACAGTTATTTTTTGAAGATCATATGATATCGGTAATGACTATATAATAAAGGACATTTCATGGTAGCAATATTTTGCATAGCAATGCACCCAGCAAGCTTTGTGTGTGCTGTGAGGCAGAAAACCTGGAGTTAGAGATCACAAAGTAACACTTCATCTGTTTTTTTGTAGCAGAGCAAGTGTTCTGATGGTACAGAAGGCCAGGAAACAACTGAAAACGCACTTTCTTAGGTTACAGGGTGACATTTCTGGATTTTTCACAGTAACATGCATTAATATTTTACTCTGGCACCATTTACGCATGGAAAGCTTTACAGCTCTTAAGGCTGGATTCTGCAACTGATGCACAGAGCCTGCACTGTGTGCCCTTGTTTTCTCTATGGCTTTGGAAGGACGCTAGGAGAAGGTATGAACAGTTTCCACATCTACTGACCTTGGCAGAGAGTTACAAGATTTCATATCCATTCTCTCTCTCTTCCATTAGGCCAACCAGCAAGAGCTGAATGCAAGCTGCTCCTCTGTGTTCAAATGGGACAGGGAAGAGGAAAGGAAAAACAGACACTTACTTAGACTGCCTACAATCTGCATAAATGTAGGGACATGTGCCTTGGTATAGGCATTAGGCATACATTTTCTTCACAAATGGCTGTAGCAGTTCAAAGAGTTTTTCCTACAGACTCCTGCCTCTGGCTGCAGGTTGCAGGGTAAAGACCAGTAGCATAATCTAAAAGGTCATAGGACCTTAGCTTAAGCTAAGTTCTGGGCTTCATACTAAAACAGATGAGGAAGGTTCATACTTCTTTTCTCCTGCCAGAGCTGTCAAAGGTGTTATTCTCTGGTTGATTGGAAGTAAAGTATCATACTGCTCCAGCTGCTTACTTCAGTGAGCACGCATCTAAGCTATAATTGAACAAGACCTGAAATACCCATATGAGACTGGAAAAATAATTTTGTGGTCAAGAGAAAAGATGACCTTGTGGTTAATTCAGGAAACAAGGACAAGTTGTTTAGAGCCTAGGATGAGAATTCAACTCTGTGCAAATAGTAAGTCATGTAGTACTTGATAGTTAAAATGGTCTTAAAATAGCTGTGCATGCTGCAAACCACTTATGGATAGTACATGGTTAAACTGAATGTGTTTGCTTATAAAGACACAGATAAATTCTCAGCCTATCTCACTCTAAGACCAAAACCTCCGAAGACTCCTGTTTAACACCTTCACAATGGCTCTTATTCATAATGTGCCCACAGCTTCTCAGATGACATTTATCAAACTTTCAGATGAATTCCTGTCTATATTTTAGATTAGAACCAATAATACATGTGTTCCCATAACATGGCTTCATTGGTTTTGGGATATCTGCCCCACTTTACCCTTTCTAGGAAAATAACTTTTCCCACATTTTCTAATCTTTCTGTTTATGCATCAAGATGGTCTTTTGAATTACACATCACAGTACAGTATTATCCCATGGACACATTCAACACCATCCTGCAGCATTTTCTATTCCTTTTCTTCCCCAGGCAGATAGAGTATCCACAGGCTAAACTGGAAAATCCTTGCTCCAGGACCTGTCAGTATCATCTAGCCCTCTGTTGAGAACAACAGGCATTTTAGAGAGTATTTTCAAAATGATTTTCTCATGTGGTTACAGGACATGTTGGTTATTTGTATATTCTTATTAATGCAACTTTTGCTGTAAATCCCTTCTTTGCCCTAAGAATACTGTAATTATTTTGAAAATAAATTTTGTAAATAACTTAATAGAGTCTCTAGTCTGATGGTGTTGAAGTTAATGGACAATTTCTGTTGTTTCCAATTGCTTAAAGCTTACTTTTAACACAAATAAGGACATAGCAAGATTATGGCTTTATCATACTTAAAATACACCTGGTATAATTTTGGTAAAGCATTTATAATTGGAGAATGTCTATGAATGAAAACAAAAACTTTCAATATGTGTTAGATTCAAAACAATTTTGTTCTGAAATCCAGTATGGTCAAACAAAGGAAGAGAGGGAGGGGAGGAGGGAGAAATGGAGAGGGGGAGAGGGAGAGAGATCGTACCAAAAAAGAAGCCAGAAAACTGGTCAGAGCTTTTGTCTAGGAGACCAGTATCCAATTCTATCTGCTGGATAAATCATTAACAATACATTATTAAGTATTTTTTAACATTTCCCTTATCTTCTCTACCACAATAGATCTTATATTTATCCTTAAACCTCTGGTAGAAAAACATTTCTAGTCCTAATTCTTTTTTTTTTTAAAGGTAGTTATATCTATTTTGTTTTGTTAAACTCCCACTGATTGTAATGGAAAATATATCCACATATGTAGGGAATGTGATATATTTTATTGTAGTTAAAGTTGCCTTGATAGAGCTGACTTTGTAGCTTCATTATAAATACTAATATTTGATCATCTGAAGTTGCACCTGACTTCATCTCTTTTGAAGGAAAAAAAAGTTTCCTCTTTCACAGTAAAGAACACTGATATACCACAACTCCATGAGATACTTTTCTTCCACATGCTTCAAAGATAGGGGAGAATTTCACAGAATATCTTCCTTTCTCTAGTGGAGTGAGAGAAAACCTCTATTCCAAAACCCCTGGAGCCCAGGAATTATAAAACCTAGTATTTCCAAGGAACCCAAAGTATTTCTGATTCAAAAGCCTTCAGCAATCACATTTGCACCGTACTAAAATATCTGCAGCATGACTACTGCCCCAGTCCAATTACCATGATGACGCAGGAGGAAAAGTCTGTTCTAAGCTTTGATGGCTATTCATTAGGCCATGTCAAGAGAAGCATATTCACAAGAGCCCACTCACAAGGCTCAAGTGGCTCTGCTCTTACTGGGGGACTTGTCCAGTCAAAATGCTTCAGAAGATATCAAGTTTTCACCAAAGTTCAAGCAAGTTCAGAGCATATGAATGACACTTCCAGTAAAGGCAGACAGAGCTACAAAAAGAACAAGGAGAAGAGACATGAATAGGTAGAAAAAAGTCTCAGCCTCACACTGGCTGTTTTGTGTTTTTTCTCTTGCTTTTCCTAATTTATTTGCTTTTATTCTTCACAATTCAAAAACAAGCTGTCTGGAAATTTTTTTAAGCCGAATGAACAGAAATGTCTAGGAAGGATCAAGGTAAGGCACTCCTTGTGTTCATTTGGTATAAAGCAAAGTAAAATTGGGCCCAGCTTTGAAATGACTGCAATGTTTGCAATCACAGCAAATTGCACCTGCTGACAGAAATCATACCAATAGTTCTGCCATTTTAATACTGCTCTTGCTTATCTTCTAAACCAAGAAATAGCCACTTACATTTGCTGTAGAAAACCATTGCCACTGTGTATTGCAGAATATTGCAAATGCCAGCCTGGTTATATAGAATTTTTCTTACAATAAAACAATTTAAATAAAAGACATTTTTTTAAAATAGTCTAAGACTGTTAAAATGGATTTCAGGGTGCAAAGTAATTGCCATTTGAAAGCCATGAGTCATCTCCCACACACCAGAGATAAGTGAATAGAGCTATATAAGAGCAATTTATCTGTATGCTCATTACAGAGTTAAGGAAATGTTATTTAGCTTAGGAAACAGAAAATAGTTCATGTTTGCATTTTGAAAGACCAGGGCATGCAATTTAAAGTTATTTTGTAGCAGGTCATTCTTAGGAGCCTAAGGCAGCCAAGTAGCTCAGTCTTTATTATAATGTTTATATTTAATAGTTACATATAATGATTTAACTAGTTTAATGGATTTTGCAGAAATCAGACCTGTCTCAGCACAATATCTCAAAACCTCAACTTAATACATTTGTTTTAATAAATACTGAATTAAAGTTTACTAGAAGGTATTATTAAAATTATTGGTGTCAATGACAAAAACAACGACAGGAAATGAGTTATATTTAATTTTGAACACTAAATGAAGTCCAGATCTAACACTAAGTCTTGGATTATTCTACCATATTACAGAATTGTTGACATGTCAGTGTGCACATCTTGCACCCTTCATGCTAGGCTGTGAGAGTGGTTGAAACTAAGGAAGGATATTTTGTTATCCTATTTCATTCTGTATTCAGTTGCATAAAAAATGGGATTATGTATGTAACCTCTCACAGCCACTGTGTTTGTAGCTCTCTAAATGTGCCTTAGTGGTAGGTGTTATGTAAAATATTTAAATGAAAAGAAAGGGAAATATTAGAAGTTGGAATAAAATTTTGTCTCAGACACATCTTACTTTCATATGTAAATTGGAAATTTAGGCCTCAATTTTCAAATGTACTTGTGTGCCCGGCAATGCAGGCATGGTACTACTTTCAAGAGCATCTCAAATAGTCAGGTGTGTTAATTCACCCTTAATTAAGTGCCTGAACATCGCAATGGGAATCTAACACTATTTTGATGGATTGAAAAACCTCTGAAAATCTGGTTGTTGACATTCAGTTGAATGTAAATGGCCTACGTCTATACTGCAAATAACTTATAGACACCTAAAGCAAAATTTGAAATTTACCTGATCAAGCACAGATGGATTATAAAAATCTATGTATAAACTAATAATCTAAATTCTCCTTATAGTTATTGAGGACAACTGACATTTTTAGGGTGCAATTAATTTCATCCTAACGTATGCATCTAAAATAGGCCAGATGAATCCCAATCTAAAATATCCCTGTTTCTGTAATGGTTAGTTCTATCCATTGATTATAAAAGGGAGTGTGTAGGACCTGGACAAGAAGAAGGGGTTGACACACACAGATAGCTTAGGGTTACAACCCTTAGTAATTTAGCTCATCTGAAGTCTCTTCCCAGAGCCAGCCAGATGGAAGTTAGGTACTGTGACATTGGTCCATCAGCCTACATGTTGTGAGACTTTTAAGAGTCATTCCATTTGAGAGAAGACACCAGAACTCTACTGAGAACAGCACAGATGATGTGATAAATTACACAAATTGTCCTCCAAATGAACTGACCCCCAAAATAGAGATGAATCCTATTCACAGCCCCTAAATCTAAAAATCCCTGGTCCTGGGGGAGTTCTTATATTGGATGTGAATCCTGAAGCTTGAACTCGAAGAATTCACTTAGCTCATTTTTCATTTCTTGTTAATAAAAATTTTGATTCTTTTCTTTGATTCTGGCCACAGAGAATTATAAAAGTGAAAGACAGCACGTGTAGTGACAATAAAAAGTCATTAGGAAATCTACGTCTCTTGGAAGATGCTACTTACATCCTATTCAAAACACTGGATAGCTTCTGATGTTAAACAAAATGTTATTGTAGGTGATAATTAAAACAAAAATTCTACCAGTAAAAGTCAGTCCAATCAATTTAAATCTATTCAATTCATGTCTAATTAGTACATATCAAAAATAAATCACTTGCACATGTATCTGAGGAGCTTTTAAATATTTTTGATTATTACAGATAAGGCATTTGTTCTGCTTCCAGTTAAAGGTCAGCCAGTACTTCTGTTAACACCTTACTTTCAAGGTTTATAAGTTGGATGTAAAAATTCATTTTGAGTGGAGAAAATAGGCAACATTTTTCAGGCAAGGAGAAAGGATTCTTTCTTATAAGTAAAGAAAATCTAAAATAGATCTCATTTTTAAAATACAGAACAATTTGTAGAACTGCCCATTCACTTGTTTTAATTGTAATTTTTTGTGCTATACCTGCTTTACATTAACAGGGGAAAAAAAGAGAGAGCTAGTTAAGGAAGAAGATTCTCTTTCTACTCCAGAAATTGACAAATTTTTCTGGGGCAGAAGAAGAGTGATTCCTACCAAGAAATCCATCTATTACTTTTATATAACACCACCAAAAAAGTGGAGAATGATCTTTGGAAATATAGCCCACTATCTTTTTCTGTCAGAAAGATCAAAAGTTGCTCCAGTGGAAAATTCCTTCTGCATCAAGTGAGGGTCTCCCCGGACACATGTGCACACCTCATTGGCCCCAACAGGGATCTTGCCAGACAACCATGGTGTTCGCTTCAAGGGCAGCTAGGGTTTAGTCCAGATTTGACCACTGGTCTACTGACCTTTGACATATGCACACCTCTGTGCCTCACTCTCCCCTATAGATGATTTATTCTGTAAAATGTTTTCAGGCACATCAAATCAAAGCAGATTTTCAGCAAGTTTGTGGATGCTAACAAATTGTGGGGAGTGGTCAATGTGCTGGAGGGCCGGGTTGCCATTCAGAGGGACCCTGCCAGTTTGGAGAAATTGGCAGACAGGAACCTCATGAAATTCAGCATAGGCAATTGCCAAGTCCTGCACCTGGGAAGGAATAACTGCATGCACCAGTACAAGCTGGGGGCAGACTGTCTGGAAAATGGTTCTGAAGTAAAAGGCCCGGAAATCATTGTCATGAACAAGCTAAGCATGGCTCAGCAGTGAGCCCTTGCAGCAAAGGTGGCCCACCATAGCAGTTTCAGGGAAGTGATCCTTTCCCTCTATTTGACATCTGTGATACCACATCTGGATACTGTGTCTATCTGGGGCTCCCCAGTAAAGGTAGATATTTCTATACTGGTGCTAGTCCAGCAAAGGCCATCAAGCTGGTCAGGGACAGGAGCACAGGATGTATGAGGAAAGGTTGAGGGAAGTAGGTTTGGTTAGTCCTATGAAGAGTTGATTTATTTGGGATCTTTCTGCTGCCTAAAGACACCTATTGGGAGACCATAGAGAAGATGGAGGTACACAGCAGAGAGATGAAAGGCAATGAGAAAAAAGATGGAACATGGGAAATGCTGATTCAATATAGGAAGGATTTTTTTAGCATGAAGGTGGTCAAACACTAGAGCAGCTTGCCTAGAGGGCTTGTGCAAACTCCATCCTTGGACATATTCAATACTTGACTGGGCAACCTGATCTTACTGGACCTGCTCAGAGCAGAGGCTGGAGCTGACGACCTCTGGAGAACCCTTCAAACCCATGTGAATCTGAGAGTCCACTCTTTTCACCTACTTTTAAAAACTTACATTTGTATGTACATCTCCAATGAAATAGTCATTCACTTCCTCATTGGCGGGCCAAAACTTTTTCAGAAGCTGATGTCAGGGGAAGTTAAGTTTATTGCCTCCTGTAAAACAGCAGTAACATAATTAAATCAATATTTTTAAGAGCTTAGGTGTACAAATATGCTGGGAAAACACCCAAGACAAAAGACCTCAGGGCAGGCAACTGTCTGTAGCTCTAGCAGACCTACAGCGGCCAGGAGGTGACATAGAGCCCTTACCTTTCCCCTTCAGCAGGCGGTTGCAGCATAGGTCCTCCTTTTTGGTCATTTTCTCCAGGTGACTCATCTGTGGGCACCCATCTGGTTTGAGAGGGGTGAAAGTTCTGCTTCAAAAGCCAAGTATCAAGTGCCTTCTGGCCTGCACAGAATATTTACACTGACACAAAGGTTATTACACTTTCACACAGGTGTTAAAAGGCTGCAAGATGTCAGTTTGTAAAAGCCGTCTCACACTGGTGTAAATGACCATGCAAAGTACTTGGCAGTGGAAAAGGAAGGCTGCAACGAATTTGCTTGAAAGAAGTCTTTGCCAATCAGTATTGCATTATTTTTGATGATTTTTGAACTATGAAGTGACGCACAAACATTTCTTTAAGTTATGAGGTAGTGTGTTTAGTAATGCAGAGTTTTGATACTCTGCTGTTAAGAGCTTGTGTTATCTGCAACATGTGAATCACCATTTGCCAATAGGAATATTAACTTCACTATGACAGCTCTGGCCCTTGTTTTTTTCTTAAACAGATCTTCTGTACTGGGGCAAATTTTTAGGAACACTGCTCTGATGCAAATAAAAGCCTTTGGAGAGTGTTGAAATGTTCGCATACATTAACTTATTTGGCTACAGAGTCTTTTTGGAACCTAATAAACAATGAAACTGCAGATATTAAAATGTGCCCTTTCAGACAGTATATATCACATTCCGCTTTCAATTCCCCTGGGGCAGCCCAACTGCATGTAGAAAGAAGGATATAGCTGTATATAATTTAAGTTGCTCTTTAGAAAAAATACTCAGCTTTTTGATATATCAGAATATGTCAAAGTAACAAAACAAACAAACAAAGCAGAATGTAAGCCAAGATTCAACACAAGTAATTTTTGAATTCTGGGACATTGCTAGCTTTCCATCTGTCTGGAGAACAATACAATGCACTCGTGACTATTCACCGAAACGAATTTCAAAAATCATCAAGCCCTCTGCTCTCTCATTATGCAGGTGGTGTGCAGATGCAAAATAATTGATGTGGCTTCAAAGTTTCCTGGATCATGTCACAATTCATACATTTTAAAATACATAGGAACTCACAGTCTATGTGACAATGTCTGCTAGAGTCTATTTTTTCATTTAGTTTGAAACTGTCTTGATAATCAAAAGCTGTTTTAAAATTCTAATGGTAGCTCACATTCTGTAAAGTTATAAATTCTGATTCCTGTACATAACTACCAGAATCTTAGAGAAATAATTAAATACATTAAAAAATAATTTACAAATTAGTGGGAAGATAAAGTGTTTTAACACCAGAATTTCAAAGTCATAACAAACAAGATCCAAGTGTTAACATGAAAGCCCCAACTTGTAAGAAATAGCATTTGTTAGCAGTCTTTCAGGGGACATCTTCCTAATCTATTTATCTGGTAATTACAGTCTATTTATAGCACATGAAAATTAAAATATTCCCCCAATTTTATTCAGTCATTTAAAGAGGATCTGGAGTGGTTAGGGCTATTAGCAGATCCAACTGCTGGGGTCATATGAAAATGGGGGAGATACCTGCTGAGTTTGATTTACAGATGCCTACTGAGAGGAAATAAAGAACACAGCCATTCCCTAATTTATAGCTATCTGCTGCAGGAGGGAGAAGTGTTAGCAAACTAGGCAGGAGCTTACAGCACGATGGTCCTCTATGCACTGCCTTGTAAGACTACATGTAAAACTGGGGCAGAGAGGTCATCACCTTTCAGAGCTGCTGTGCTCCATTTCTGGTCCCACTATTTAATGGAACTATTGAAGAAAAACTGATGAACAGAAATGTTATGTCTAAAGGTAGGCTGAGGGAGAGTGCAAATAACATGCTGAATGTAAATGCACAGACCAGATTCGGGGGCAAGAACTTCCTGCTTGTGTACAACTCTTGTTGCCTGGTTCTCTGAGATGCTAGCAAAGATGAAATAAACTAAAAAGCCATGAATGTATCTTGAACTATTTTTTTCACCAGTAGTTTCAGATGCTTCCTGTTTTGGATTATCTATCAGCTCAGCTTCAAAACAATAGTAGTCTAGATCAGAAAAGAATCATCACAGGTAAAAAGTCATGGCAACTCTCTCAAAAAGTCTTATGTGGTAACCAGAAAATACAGGGGAAGAGGATGTTACAGGTACAGACGCCAATGGGTAGGAAAGATCAAGGAAGAAAGAAAAGCACTCATGCTGTACTTCAGCAAATCAGTGACACTGATGACAAGTGTTTTCCTTTTTGCTAACATTAGGCTGCACACTTTTCGTCAGAAACCTGGCTATGCATCTGCAGTTAGATGCTGCTTTTTATATTGACCATGGCAACTGAAAACCCAAAATCTCATTCCTGGTTTTGCCAAAGAAGCAAAATTCTCACTAATTTAAGTGCAATGTGCTGTTCGTGGAAGATTCAGCTTTATCCCTATTACTATTTCCAGTAAAGGCTGTGGAGTAATGTGCCCTGGAACATTGTGATTCTAAACAATCGCCGGTCAGTTCACATAAGCATCCTTAAACATTGCTCTTCCTCCCCCACCTACTTCTACTGTGCATTCAACTACCTGTTATAATAAAGACATGTAATTAAGAGTTTTAATTTAGAGTTCTCATTAATCATCAGATAAGAACTCTACAGTCACAGCCTCATCATTGCCAAGAACATCTTGTGACATGTCCAAATTTACTTTAAAAAGTTTAAATCCGCCACAGTTGCATTACTATCAACCCAGTCTAAATTTCAAGCAACACTTAGAATGGTACCTGCAGTCTTTAGACAAACATTGTTCTGTTAAATACTGTGTTATCTTCTAAGATTCAGACATCTAGGACTTGGGACAACTTCAGCCTTACATCCATGAAGATTCCTCCTGGAATCATAGCATAAGCCGTGTCCCTGCATGAAGAGGGCAGAATTTGAGGGTTTCTGGTTTTGCAGTGTGAGAAGACTTGAAGACCTCCTGAACTTCTGTTTCATAGTTGGGAGGAAGAAGGGCTAATCCAGGAGGCTTCTGGGGAGGGACTTTGCAAGCAACATGTGGGTTGGAAAGAGATTTCCCCCAGCAGTATGCTTATTATCTCCACCTGATACACAAATGGATGCCAAAATTTTAAGTTATTACTTTCAATTATAGTGATCTTGCCCATTGTGGTGTTCATGCTGTTACAGTGTATTGGGTTTGCATGGCAAGGTTTTGGTAGTGGGTGGGCTGCAGGGGTGGCTTCTGTGAGAAGCTACTAGAAGCTTCCCCCATGTCCAATAGAGCCAATGCCAGCTGGCTCCAAGGCCAAGCCAATCAGCAATGGTGGTAGCGCATCTGTGATAAAATATCTAAGAGGGGGAAAAAGCTGCTGTGCAACAGTGAGTGCAGCCGGAAAGAGGAGTGAGAATATGTGAGAGAAACAGCCCTGCAGACCCCAAGGTCAGTGAAGAAGGAGGGGGAGGAGGTGCTTCAGGCGCTGGAGCAGAGATTCCCCTGCAGTCCGTGGGGAAGACCTTGGTGAGGCAGGCTGTCCCCCTGCAGTCCATGGAGGTCCTCGGTGGAGCAGATATCCACCTGCGGCCCGTGAAGGACCCCATGCTGGAGCAGGTGGATACCCAAAGGAGGCTGTGACCCCATGGGAAGCCCATGCTGGAGCAGGGTCATGGCAGGACCTATGGCCCCATGGAGAGAGGAGCCCATGCTGGAGCAGGTTTTCTGGCAGGATTTGTGACCCCTCAGGGGACCCACGCTGGAGCAGTCTGTGCCTGAAGGACTGCAGCCCGTGGCCGGGTCCCACGCTGGAGAATTTCATGGAGGACTGTCTCCTGTGGTAGGGACCCCACACTAGAGCAGGGGACGAGTGAGGAGTCCTGCCCCTGAGGAGGATGAAGCAGCAGAGACAACATGTGATGAACTGACCCCAAACCCCATTCCCCATCCCCTGAGTTGCTGCGGGGGGTAGGTAGAGAAAATTGGGAGTGGAATTGAGCCGGGAAGGAGGGAAGGGTGAGGGGAAGGTGTTTTAAGATTTAGGTTTTATTTCTCATTATCCTACTCTGATTTGATTAGTAATAAATTACGTTAAATTTCCCCAAGTCGAGTCTGTTTTGCCTGTGATGGCAATTGTTGAGTGATCTCTCCCTGTCCTTATCTTGACCCATGATCCTTTCATTATATTTTCTGTCCCCTGTCAGGCTGAGGATGGAAGCGATAGAGTGGCTTTGGTGGGCATCTGTTGTCCAGCCAGGTTCAACACACCACATAGAGTTATGGCAAAGTTTTAACCGATTAACTCCTACTGACAGTGACTGAGAACTAATCTTACTCCAAAGGCACAATGGTAGAACAAATTTGTACAGTAAAAGTGCAAGAATGACTGATGCACTGATCAAAACTTGGAGAAGATATAAAAAAAAAAAAAAAGATTGTGCTTTTCAAACTTGCTAATACTTTTCATGTCCAAGCATGAATTCTATCCATCTGCAAAGAAAAAATTTCATGTATCAAAACCATCAGAAAGAATACATTTGAATTGAATAAACCATTTTTTGGATGTAGGCTTGAATTAGATTAGTTTCATTCCTCTGTGAGGTTAGGGACTACAAACAAGGCAAACAAATGAAGAAGGAAGATAGAGGTGAAAGCTAGTAAGGAGAAAGTGACTCCCTAGGGAGAATAATGGAGTGAGGGAAGGGTATGATGTGAATGGAAATCCAGTGAATGAATTCTAAAATATGGGTGTGGAGTGACAGAGGGAAAACAGAAAAGATAATGGTAAACAAAAGACTAGAAATGGAAATACATTGCATTGCACACAAAAATTACCATATTAACTGTCTGTTATAAAGAGCCTGCTTCAGAGTGTGACACAGAACTGCTATTTTAATGTTATTTATTCCTTCCCCAGTAACTCCAAAGCCTTTTGCAGACTCAGAGCTCGACTGTGTTTGTCAACCTATAATCCCCCTTAAGGTGCCGGGGCAGGCTGAGCTGGAGGTAGCAGAGAGTTCCTCCTGCTGTACCTCCTCACTGGGGTTGCTGTCCTTCCTTTTTCCTTCCTCCATTCCCAGGAAGGTGATTTGGACCACAAAGAGCTCATGTGCAAGTATGCAGTTTTCTTAGGGAATATAAGGCACTCTACTTGTATGCTTACTGTCTTTCCAGAACAGCCTTATCTTTAAGACACAACTAAACCATAAGTAGCAAAGATCATTGCTAAAATGGAGCTGCCTCTCAGTCAATGGTGAGAGGGAGCTAAATATAAATAGTAAATAACAGTTAACAAGTAATTTTCCTGTAGGGAGAAAAAAAAATAGGTAGGCTGCAGTTCTACCCAGAGATAAAGCTGGCCAAAATGATAAAAAAAAAAAGTCTTATTTTCTTCAAAACCAAAAAATCACACATTCTATTCAACAACTTGATTGTTTTTTAAACACAAACATTGTGATTTAGACAATGTTGGAAATTATATCTAGCGTGTAACTAATTCAGTCAAAATTTTCAATCAGCTGACTAATCTGGGGAGCTTCCATATAAATACAAGATCACATTGATTTTATGTACTTGTTCAGTTGTTCCTGAATGCTTGACAGGCCTGACAACTTGATCGATAAGTGATCCCATTCACCCAGACCTGCAGGTGCCTTTTGTGCTCTCCCTGCTGGAAGATGACAATCAAACTCCTTAAAGGCAACACAAAGCATTACCAATGACATGTTTCCTGTCAGACAAATACAGCCAATGCCTATTATGATTTTATCTGAGAGAAATTGATTTAATCAGCAGCCCAAGATTTAACCTATTGTTAATAATGCAATTTAAAGCTTTTCTCTCTGGCTTCTGATCAAACTAACTGGAATTTAAATGGGTAGAAGTGACGTGAACAAGCTCACAAGGGTCAGAGTTTATCTTTTCTGTCTGTGCCAGCCTCTTTGATGTTTGATGCAAAGAACTAATCCTCACAATTCCAGAAACCACCCTGTGAACAAGAAACAATTTACCAAAGCTATTATGTCACATATTGCTGTCTTAATTTAGATTCTACAGAAGATTCTTGTTCTGTGAGTTTGGTGCATCTGGAAGATGAATCAAACTGAAAGCTGACAGGTTGTGCAAGGCTAATGTTACATCTATATGCTGTATTAATGATCTATTCATTTGAAGCTTGTTTTTACTGTTGTCTTTCTTTCAGCTTTGTTTTTATGCAGCATTGTTAAATTCATTACAAACTACTCTAGCTTGGTATCTGTGAGGAAAAAAAATGTTTCCAGAGTGATATTTTAGAAATTTAATTTACTGAAGATACAGGAGAAAACACACAAAATAAGACTGTAATGATTTCTAAAAAAAGCACATTGATTTCTTGTAATGGACTTGTTCTACTGTGTCACTGCCAGTTTTGTAGTACAAACATGTTCTTTGTGAACGACCTGAACCAATCATCATCAATTCTGGTAATGACTTTCAAATATTGCTATTATTAAATATATTAAAATGAGGTTTGAGTATTAAACCTGCTTATATAATAAGAACACCTTCTTACTCAACATATCCATTACCTTCAGTCTTTGACGATACACTTTCTTCTTTGGGTCACATTCTGCGTCCCTCATATCTAAGCAGTATCTGATGGTAATTCTTATAGAATACCATTTTAAAAGAGTGTTATACCTTATGCCCATTAAAAAAAAAAAAAAAAAAAAGAAAAAGAAAACTAAAACAGCAGCCCTTATTCTGTGTTCCTGTTAAAT
The DNA here is from genome assembly GCA_013401275.1 of Pandion haliaetus. NCBI lineage: Eukaryota > Metazoa > Chordata > Aves > Accipitriformes > Pandionidae > Pandion > Pandion haliaetus. Next base: position 27,084 of record VYZV01033754.1, on the reverse strand, counting down.
AACATGAGTTTGGAAGGAATGTATGGTAGTGTGAGATGTCCTGAGGGGAAGAGTTGAGAGGGTGGGTTCACAGATCCATTAGGGAGGACAGGCCATGCCCAGAGGACAGCATGGCTAACCAAAGAAGGCATTTGGAGACCTAAATTCACAAGTAGGAGGCCCTTAGAATTTCACAGACAGCTTGAAATTAATTTGTGAAACTGGTGTTTGTGTGGTGAAGATACCGAAGAGAACTGAGTGACACTGGGAACTGAAGGAGTAATCTGTGCGCTCTAAGGAGCAGTGAAGATGAAATGATTACTGTAAC
>VYZV01033754.1:0-26772 GCA_013401275.1 Pandion haliaetus | reverse complement strand
AAATGATTACTGTAACCAAGACTGCAGAAGATAAAATTCTTGATAACAAACCTTTTCTGATTACTGGACAGAAAACTGTGGTTTTAGTCCCTAATGGCTGGGAGATGTATTTAATTTTCCTGTTACTCCATGTTTTTCTCTCTCTGGGCTACAGCTTCCATGAGCTGATAAACCTTTTGCATCTTTGACATCTCTGTGTGGGAGCAGCAGGTGCATAGTTAAACCCAGGATCCCGACAATATGCAAGGCATCCTCTCAGATTTCAGCTGCAGGATTTAAGGAAGGCTTTTCAGTCCAAGAGCTGTCATCTGCTGGTTGGAAGGAGCCCAGTATCTTCCAAAATATTTCACAATGGGGGAAAAATATCCATCCTCAGTACCTGAGCTAGGAGTTCAGTTTGCCTTGCTAAATTTTACATTAGAGCAGACAAGTAGAGGTAATGTCATGATGACAAGTCATGATATGAGATTGGAAAGGTAGGCTTTTCATTCATCAGCATAAAAATGGAATGTGAAAATGTGTCATAGGTTGATTTTCCCCAGGGAGGCTATACTGGGAGTGCACTGTGCAACAAAGAGAGAATGATGTAGAGCCCCTAAAGGAATGATAGGAGAGTTAGGAATAGGGAGAGGAAACAGTAGAGACCTGTAAAACTACAAGAGAAAATGACTTTGCAAGTGCATTACCATCAGTGACATTGTCAAAACAACAATGATGAGGTGCTGCAAGACAACTGAGTAAAAAGCTTACTAAAAGAGGGTGGAACGGCAGTGTCACTGCAGTGGAAGTCAAAATGGGAGAGCTTTAGCAAAGAGTGAGAGAAAAGAAATTGCTCTAAATCCTTGGATGAATTTAGAGGTGAAGAGAAACAAGGCAAATGTCTAGTAATGGATCAGGGGAATCACTAGTAAGCTCTGAGGAGTAAAGGGACTCCATGATAGCTACAGTTTAAAGGGAACTGAGATCACACATATCCAAGTATCGGAAATATAAAGAAGTTATTTACTGACTTATGAAAGAGAATTTCTATACTTATGTTTTAAGTATAATTAAGTTATACTTCAAAAATGGTTTCTTCTGACAGTAGAGTGAAGAGTAGGTATGGATTTTCACTGTCCTTTCAGTAATGCTTAGATACAAACATTTTCAGCAAAACATTTTAATGTCGCTGGTTAGCTATATGCAAGTTACTGCTGAATAGCCAGTCAACATGCATTATCTGAGCTGTGGTTATAGTCCAGGGTCACTCTTAGAACAGCAAATGCAAAGCCATATGAGTTAGTTCAGTACATGTTTGTCACATGCTAAGTTAATTGGATTTGCATAGTGTTTGCTGTGGACTTGAAGGCACCTACATGGATAGTTACCCCTTTACAATGTTTTTAATGGTGTGAGCTTTCAGTGTGAAATCATACAAGTAGATCAGAATAACTCTTTTAATTCAGTAAGTGACCTTTAATACCGCTGTCAATGTCACAGTGATCAGCTAAATGGTGGTGAAAATGAAGACTTCCTCCCACGGTTACTACTGATTTTAATGAATTCTTCCTATACCATTTGTGAAGTAGTGACCCATTTTTCATTATCATGCTACTTCTATCCTTATAATAGTTGCTGCTTCCTCTTGAAAAATCTGAAAAGCTTATTCCTTAATTCTGTTAGAAATCGCTAATGATTCATGCATATTAAATCCAAACAAACCACCTGGTTTTGATTGTTTCCTAATCCTTCTTAAAATCAGAGGCCCATTATCCGTGGCCTTTGCAACAGAACTCTGCAATTAGAAATCCACACAAGCTTCCCTCTTTGTGATCAAGCTGTGTATGTCTGCTCAGAGAAAATTGCTACAGCTGTCAGCTTAAGTGCAATGACAAATATGTTTCTCTGCATATTTGGTTTCAACTAGTTTTGTTCAATTCAGTATGACTTCACTGGAATGACAAGTTATACAAGTGTTGCCAGCGAGTAGGAAAGACAAGCTGTCAGATATTTACTGTAGGTTAACCCTACGTGTCATTACTTACCGTGCCGGGGTGTAGCCCTGTGGTCATTAGACAATAATACTCTTTCTAGCATCCGTGGCAGGTTGCTATAGAGCATGTTGCTGTTTCTCCCTTTTTTCAAGGTTATGTAGAATTCTACTTCATTATTTCTAATGAATAATCTGGTAATGATACTGTGTGATTTGAGATAATGTTGATCTCCCTTTTTGTTTATCAGAGCTGAGGAATTTTCCTTAAACCACCTGTGATTTGTAGGATTCTGTCTACAATTATTTCCCCTGTAAATTGCACACCCCCATGCTTCAAGGCACCAGAGTAAGAAGCCCCTGAAGGAATTTAGTAAATTCTGAGGAAACAACTCTGAGAGTGGAAGGATGTCCCCTTCCCAGATATCACAGCTTCTTCTCCAAGAAATCTGAAGGAGTTGGGCCAACTGTTATTAAGTCTGCTGTGAGTTGAGTGCTTACTTCATTTGAAAAGTTCAGTCTATGGCAACTACAATGACAGATTTGGCATTTTCAGTGAAGCTCAGCACACTCAGAAACCACTAAAGCAAATAATGGGAACTTTAAGCTGCCAAGGATATATTAAAAAGGGGTGGAAGAGACTGGACTGGTCACCTGAAGGTCAGGGCTTGTTATTAAAACTGATAATTTGCACGGTAAAGGTTTCCTCTGTGCTGAGAACTGTTGTTTATTGCTGACATTGGTAGGTCCAATGAAACAATACTGAATATTACTACCATTGCAGATCAGGGCAAATCATATTGAGAACCTTATGGAAGTCAGTGCATCACAGTTGCTTTAAACAAGAGTCCTGAACTGATCTTGAAAAGTAAAGTCAGAATACTCTTAAACAGCTCAAAAGAAATAGTGAGTTTTCAAAGAACCTCATTCTGACATCTCCAATCGATCATATCCGTTTTATACTGATAATCTCTTGTATTTTAATCGGTGATGCTCAGTACGAGGAACCTGTGAGTGTATGGATGAATCAGTGTCTGATTACCTATCTTCATAAAATCGTGTGTTTATTCAGAGAAAGTGAAATTCAAAACTCTGAGCCATAATGATTATTGGTCTATGCTTTTTTTTCTAAGTGAAACAGTGTTTTTATTTTTTTTCCACAGTCTTATGGTTTAAAGCATCTAAATTAATTCACAAACACACAGATACAGATGAACAACACTAGGAATCCAGAGACATCAAGCCAGCTCATAAGATGCTGCTGTATAGCTGGAAAATGGAAATGTGAGTTGCTTTCCAAAGACTATTTATCTATCAAATGCTCACAAAATAAAGAACAGATAGCCTAAAAAACCCAATACGACATTTCTTCAGAAGCTCTTGTTACTATTGCCCACCTGGTCTTTCTTTTCCCACCTGCCCTAAAGCAGCCACATCATTGGTTGCAACTGGATAAACCTGTGCAGACTGCAGCATCTTGTTTACAACTCATACCCTGGAAGGAAACATCCAACAGCTAAAGCAGTGGCTTCTAATGCTTTTGGAGTTAATAGCAGGCTGATTTTTCGTGAGTTCCTACAGCTACGTTTGCCTTGTCCTTTCATTCATCTTTTGCCTCCGGGACTACCTGTTTTGCTGTCTTGGTTTCTGCCACTGACGTCCTCAGTGTCCCCATGTCACTGCCTGAACACCACAGCATCCTTCCAGTTCCCCCTCTTGACTGTGTGACAGAAGTTACTAGCTTGAGCTCCGCACCACATTGATTTTAGGGGGTCCTCTGGGAGGGGGATATGTTACCAGGTATGAGCTAACCTGAGAAAAAGTAATGGCTCCCTAACCAGTCCATGGCCTAATCCAGTCCCTAACCAGCCCAGGGACTGAATGTATTTCAGGATGGCTACCAGTCAGCTCATTACACCTTGCCATTTTTGCTACCCCCCAATTTTAAGCAATCAGTTACAGCTCTGCTTACCACTATCTCATTACCAGCCTGCCTTTGATGTTCCAGAGGCAGGAGAGGATATCTGTCCTTTGTGAGTGCAAATTAGCTACAGTTACAAAAAAATATAACCGCTTGTGGAAATACTGGTTTGAACCATTATCTGAAAGGCTTGCAAGTGTTAGATTCCCACCATGTCACATAGGCCTCTCCCTGGATACAAAATCCTGGTGTGTGAAAAGGGACAGTCTGGCAGCCACCCGACATTGTGTATGCCTGAGGAAATCCTGGATATCAGTGTGGTTTATTCACATTCTGCACTAGCACCTGGCTTCTTATAAGACAGGTCTTCATCAGATAGAGCTGAGTAATGGCAAATGGGATCAACTTGTTATATTAGGTCTTTGTAACACATTCACATATACATATGTACAAATTTGAATATACATATTTATAAAATAATTTCTACCAGCCCACTTCACTTGACAGTCATCTTCTCAGCTGTTCTTTCCCTCTGATACTGTCACCTCCAACAGGGCCAGCCATTGCTTCCTTTGGTAAACCTCTGTGAAGTAGTTCAGGAAAACAACACGATGGAGCATGCTATTTCCTAACCTTCACTTCCTCTCCAGCATGAATCCATGCAGATGCCAAGGTGGAGTGTACCTAAAAAAGTCGATTCCTCATTTCTCTGAAGGTGCAGGTGGGCATATGCTTAATCACTGTAAATTCATTCATTCGTCTTACTGATCCCTCCATTTGCATGCTGTCAGCCTTCTCCTATAAAGCTAACAGAATAATCCTTATTCTTAGTGCTGACCTTGTCCCACATGACACTGCATGAGGATACAAGGATGCAGGTGACATTTGCTGGTCAGGTCTGCTGTGTTGTCACACTGGTCCCTGTGGCTTCGGTGATGTGGAAGGCTGCTGACAGGTGAAGTATTTAACCAAATAAAGAGAAAGGCTTATGCTGACATACTTGTGATTTCCACTTGTGGTATAATTGTCCTCTATCTCAGTACAATAGACAATAATTATACGGCTGTGAATACAAATACAGATCTAGGTTGAGGAATCTATATACACTGAAGGACAGATGTGCATGTGAAAATATGTGCTATTGGTTCCGTAATGCAAACCTTGATGAGTAGGTTTCTGCAACTGCTAAAATGGTGCAGTCTGACACTTCTTATTTGGCTTTAACCTCACCAAGGGGAAATATTTTGGTAAGATCTTGTTTTAGAAAAACAATTAAAGAGTACCATTTATAATAATATGATGTAATATTTTCTGTTGCCGTGGTCACAGAACAATGAAGGCATACATCCATTTGTGGGGAAACTGTCTAAATTACCAAAAGCTTTAATAAACAAGCTAACAATTGATGTTTGAGGGCAAGTAGCCTTGCAAATGAAAATAATTATGAATCCACATTGAAATCTCTGCAATAAATTGCAGGTTCAAATGTTTTAGCTTCTAGACCTCTGACTGCTTGTTTTGTTGACTACCACCAAAATATTAACATTTGTGCTTGTAACAAATTCTGCCCACAAAACTGTAGTGTCTCTTTCTCTCTCTTTTTAAAACAGGCACTAGATGTACTTATATGTGCTGTGTTCCAGTATCACAACAGTAAGTAGCGGTTTTTGAGCTCAAGTTACGTGAATGTTCTTCACTCAATCTGTGTACCAAATAACCATCTTATTCAACATTAACTTTCAATTCACTGGTAACATTTATTTTTTAATTTTCTGTTTCAGTATGAACAGACAAGTATGGGCTGGAATAACTATAATCCCTAACTACTAATAGCCGCTCCTACGAGGAGCGACTAAGGACTTTGGGGTTGGCTAGTCTGGAGAAAAGGAGGCTGAGGGACGACCTCATTGCTCTCTCCAGCTTCCTGAGGAGGGGATGTGGAGAGGGAGGTGCTGAGCTCTTCTCCCTGGTATCCAGTGATAGGACACATGGGAATGGTTCAAAGCTACACCAGGGGAGGTTCAGACTGGATACTAGGAAGCATTTCTTTACTGAGAGGGTGGTCAAACACTGGAACAGGCTTCCTAGAGAGGTGGTCGATGCCCAAAGCCTGTCAGTGTTTAAGAGGGATTTGGACAGTGACCTTAATAACATGCTTTAACTTTTGGTCAGCCCCAACGTGGTCAGGCAGTTGGACTAGATGATCATTGTAGGTCCCTTCCAGCTGAACTGAACTGTACTGTTCTATTTTATTCTATTCTAATACTTCTGACCAATAGGAGCTGTTGCACTTGCCTTCACCAGTCAACTTAATTTCTTGTCATCTTTTGGAGAATAGCACTTGAAAAATATAGCTGGAGTGAAAAGTTTGGAGATGTGCTGGTTTCGGAAATTAGTGAATGACTGGGTCCTGACTGAGTCTTGGTCTCCCACATGCTGGTGCAAGCTCAGTGACTAGTCATCTCTTTATTGGTTTCTCTGATATAAAATGGAGATAGCAAGTGGAGCCACAAACAACACCCTGCCCTGAATGAAATTAAACTGCACAGAATTTAATCTTCAAATTGTTGCTCCCATTTCTACAGGTTCTGTGTTTTCCCCCTCTATGGTTTTTTTTTTTTTTTTCAGGTGAATAAGACAGTAAGAAGGTCCTTTCCCTTTCTCCAGATCACATCAAGAACAGGCAAAGAGAAAGGGCGCAAAGAAATGTGGATGGAAGGCATGGGAAAATCCACACCAGTGTACTTGCCACAAAAGGATAAATCTGAAAGAGGGAGTGGACCAGGGTAATGAATGTTGTTTGTACTCAGCTACTTTTGAGGACCTCTAATAAGAAAGTATGACCAAACATCTGGTTTAAGAAAGCACCAGAAAGTAACACCTTGTTAAGCCTTAAGAATAATGTGTGCACAATCTTTACTATGAAAGTGAATTATTTAGTCTATACTTTCCATAACAAACCTATACACAGGGTTTTCTATTACTGTATACTAGCAAAAGAAGAAGTTGTAGAGTAGGACCTCATGGTTAAACCATCATGCTGTAAGATCAGACATGGTCATGCAAGTACCTGTATCTGACCTACCCTATAGCTTCTGCCCAATGGAGCAGAACTGGGTTTATTTCATTTGGTATAGAGTAGTTTGTGGTGGAAATGACCATTTGAGATTCCAGCATTACAAGCCGTCACTAACAGATTAGCTGTGCATGCCTTTACTCACGCTTGCCCCTTTTCCTACCAGCGGAGGTAGGGACCATTCAATCCACACTGTGTGTGTATTAATTTTCAGATGCACAGGCAACTGATTTTATAGGTTACCATTAAATGTAACCTATTGAAATGATGAACTAAAAATTCAGCTGCATAAATCTACAAAGCCTTATCAGTTTACACTGGCTAACACCAGCAGAAGATCTAATTTATATTAGCTGAAAGGAGAAATAGAGTTAATAAAATCTAAGAAAAAAAATCTAGAATCTCTAATGACATTGGGAAACTGGAAGGTTTATTTTAACACCCTATCTAGTAATAAGAAAATATTGCACAAGCTAGATAATATTTGCTGAACTAAGAGGATTAAAGAGAAGGAAATACTGACTTTATGCATATACTAAATAATACAGAACAGGGAAAAATAGAATATAGACAGCTAGCAAATGAACCATTGGAACAGGTGAAATATATCTGCTAGAGTGATGCACACCTCTCCTGAATCACCATTCTCAGAAGTGTCCTTTTTCTTACAGAGGTCTGTATACTTTCATTGTTATATATTATAATTTCATGTATGTAACTGAAAATCAGAAAAGCTTGGGTGAGTGTAGAGATAATAGGGTGGTCCTGAGGAAAAAAAAAGAATTAAGATGGAAAAAATTACAAATATTCATTTCTTTCCGTTAAACCCACTTCACCTAAATAATTAGAAAGTATTATGTAAACTTAAGAAATTGCATTCTAATTTGTAATGGCTTCTGACCAACAGCCTTTACAAGTCTTGTGCTGTGCAATAAAAACTGGCTTAGAGAAAAATAGCAAGGTATTTAAAAATGTGCCATAGTATAACATAGACTGTTTCTTTATTATCAACCATATTCTCTCAAAAATCATTAACTGGTTATTTTAACAGAAACTGATATTCTTGCATAAGCAAATGCTGCCAGAAACTGTGGTTTTAAGAATAAAATCAAAGAAAGGTACAAAAGATGTGTGATAAAAATCACAAGAATGATTCATAAATTGTGTCAAAAGAACAGCCACTTCAGAGAGGTGGGTAGTGCAAGCAGTTCAGAAACAGAAGTCTTCAGGTCTTTCATATCATCTTAGATTTTAAAATCAGAAGAAAGCTGCATGTCCAAATTTTAGATCAAAGAGCATCATTAGCTAGTTACAGAGTTAAGTCCTTAAACTAAACTTTCTGCTATCACACATACTAAAGACCTAGGTATTTTTAGGTTTTCAGATGGCAGAGAAATTGTCATATTGTAGGGTCATTTCTTGCCTGAATTTGTTTAATTCTAGTTTCCAGCTATTTAACCATAACTTTTTTTTTTTTTTTTTGTGTGGTTAAAGCACTGTCTGCTCTCAGAAATCTTCTGCTATACATAATGTAGACTACTACCAAGTCAACTTCAGTCTCTTCTTTGGCATGTAAGAGAACCACAGGAAATTGCTTATAGGGAGCAGAATAGTCTCTTAGACTGTTTTATCTTTTTAAAATGCTCTTGTTTGGATTTAGGTGTTTTGATATGTTCTTTCTTTCTGTTCTCCAGTGTCATGGTTTAACCCCAGTCAGGAGCTAAGCACCATGCAGCAGCTCACTTCCCCCCCATCCAGTGGGATGGGGGAGAAAATCGGGAAAAGGAGTAAAACTCATGAGTTGAGAGAAGAATTGTTTAATAGTACAGAAAAGAAGAAACTAGTAATGACAATGATAACACAATAAAATGACAATAGTAATAATAAAAGGATACAAGTGATGCACAATGCAATTGCTCACCACCCACTGATCAACACCTAGTTAGTTCCCGAGCGGTGATCCCCTCGCGCCCGCANCAGCTGCCCTGGCTGTGTCCCCTCCCAACTTCTTGTGCCCCTCCAGCCTTCTTGCTGGCTGGGCACAAGAAGCTGAAAAATCCTTGACTTTAGACTAAACATTACTTAGCAACAACTGAAAACATCAGTGTGTTATCAACATTCTTCTCATACCTAGCTCAAAACATAGCACTATACCAGCTACGAGGAAGACAATTAACTCTATCCCAGCTGAAACCAGGACATCCAGAAACAAGTTTCTAGCTTTCAGCATAGCAAAAGAAAACTTTGAATACATGGGTGAAACAGCTACGAACAAAAAAAGAAAAAAAGTAATCCTGAATAAATGTCTCATGATCTGATGACTGAGCCAAACCTCATGTATTTTTAAGACCTTATTCTTTATTTTGATAATACAAGACCAGTTTTCCAGTGCTGCTATCATCAATATCTTTGTGACTGGAGAACTGTGTTGTGTTCTGGACACCTAGAGGAACTGATGTTATATGAGCATTCCCAAACTCTGTTTCCCCTTGCAAGGGAACTGTATGGGATCCTTCTGCTATCTCCTTACCCTGAGTCAGCAGATTTGCTGCTGAGACATGTTTGATCCTGCTCATAAAATACATAACACCTGTTTGTACCTAATGAATGGGGATTTTTACTCCTTAGAAAGTTATATGTAGTAATTGTCTACCCTAAAAAAATTAATAAAAACCTAAACACAAAACCCCACAAAACCCACAGGATGATTTTTATTCTTTTCTGTACTCCTCCAAAAAATCTGTCATAGGTTTCTTTTTTTCCAAAAGAAGCTTCTCTGCACTTTCATGCAATATTAGTTTCATGAACATCAGACAGTGGGCATAATTCAGACATTGATTTCTATGGGAACTAGATTCATTCTCTGAGGCCAAAGCCCCGGAAGACTGAATGCAACTATTTCAACTAATAATTTGTTCTGGCAAAGAGGCCTTCAGCCTTCAGATAAGCGCAAACACATAATCTGTCTCACAGAGTAAAATGCACTAGAAAGAGGGCTCTGTTCTTGCAGAATCACGTTCCCTGTATAGATATTTCCTGTTCAGAATTCAGACTCAGTTTCCAATGAATATACTCTGGATTTATATTAAATTCACTGTTTCTGTTACCTTGCTTCCTAGAATATTCATAGAAAGAGAACAAAAACCCATAACAAACACAAAGGGAATCAGTTAACTTCTATCCCAACAGAAATTTTATGAAGTAGTTTCTCAGTTCAGGAAAATAGCATAATTCAAATCCTTTCTCTTTAACCTACAATTGCAGAATGTCAATCTAAGATTTTTTAGGCAATTTTAAATGAATGCTATTGAAGTGACTATTCAATAGATGAAGAATAGACATTTTAATTTCAGTTTTAGTAGGAGTGGAACATAAACAAGGGTTCCTTTCAGTATTTTCCAACAATATTCTTTTAAACTGTATTGCATTAATATTGTGTGAGCTAGAAGTCTAGACTAGGCAGCAGTATATAAAAGAAAGTAAATTGTGCTGTGGCTACAATCAAACCTGATTAAGTAATTCTTCTGTATAGCATAATTTCACCAGAGTTGGAAAGAACAGCTAAAAATACATCTGTTGAGAGAAGCTCTCTATTGTAACTCTTTAAATGATTTGGTATTTAGTAGTGATGTTACCATCTCCCAAGGATAACTTCTGTTCCTCATATGAAAGACTCTCCAGCAGATCAATGGTAAAACTGTCCCCTCTTAATGTCCAGAGTGTGCGCTGGGACAGAAGAATAAAATTGTCCATGTGCCAAGGACTCTGGGATCGCCAGGCAATATAATGTCTGTTGGAGACTATTATTCATGGATCCAAGTTAAAGCTCAGTCGCTCAACCACTTGGGCAATCTGGAACAGGAACATAGAATCAGAAACCTGTATGACCGTCCCATCATCTCCAGCCTGTAGGCTGTTTCCAGCAAACACTGTATGGAATAATCTGCACAGAAAAAAACCATCTGCATAAATCAGTTTCCCTCATCTTCTCCCCCATGCCTGAACCACAAAGGGTATGATCCTATTACTGTCCCAGTGAAGGAGCCTACAGTTTTGAGCTCAAGACATAGAGGTTTACTCTTTTCATTTAGTTGATACTCAGCGCAAACTCAATATACCAACTAAAATTGCACAGCCATTGAGTGAATCTGGAATATATGTACATTTCTTATCCACTTAATTTACAGCTTATCTGGTATTCTTTGCTTTCTGTATTTTCTTGCCATGTTCCATTAAATCTCTTCCACCACCCACTTTGAAAGCATCTGACTTCCAGGAACATGAAAATTTTTATACAAAACCCATAAAGTATGTATGCCCAAGATTTCTCTTCAGGATGGCCATAAAAGCTCACTCATAAACAAATAAAATATCAATTATAGACATGCTTGGAGAGCAAGAATTTTTCTTTGTTCAATATTTAGTTATTTAAAAGGAATTGTTCCTGCCTTGGTATTTGGCTTGCAGTACTTAATCAACATTTAAACAATTCCACACTCCCACAGAATTAAATGCATCTTTTACCATTAATTATAGTAACAGTGATTGATTCTGTGCCACCAGTGCCTGTGGGAAAATTCCCAGGTAATTTTACAGGATGTAGGACCAGGGCTCAGATCCACTGTTCAGCAAGATGACCAACTCCAGAGTTGTGAGTAGTCAATTCCAGCAATGTCAGCATAATCTTGTTGTACCACTCAAATGAAGGTGACTTTCCCACTGCCTGTAAAAAGGGGGAAGGATGAAAATCTTTATGCTTGTGTACTTCACAGAACACAAAACCAAATTAAGCATACGTAACCATTCCTATGCACCAAATGGGGCTAGCTCTGGCTTTGATGAGTGCGGTTTCACACCTGTAAGTAACTCAAGGCCAATTTAGAGGTTAATAGAGGCTCCTTTGAAAATGCATTTCATAACAATGTTTCAGTCCCTGAGGCCAAGTTTTGCTGCCCTTCTTAACGAACAGCAATTTTGCATGAGTAGGAGCCATGGAACAGCAAAGTAAGACACTAAAGTGTGGTATAACTGAAGGTAAACACTGACATCCTCTTTTGATTTGGGCAACAGGGGTAATAACCGGTTCTATAACAAAACAGGTGAGCTTGCCCAACAGGTGTGCTTACCTGTTTTGTTATTTACCACAGTACCACTATTCATAAATAACAGAATCACAGTTTGGTCTTTTGTGCTGACAGCTATTACAAAAAAACCAGCTGACATTTGATGGAGAATTACAACAGAATATTTATGACAAGTAAATTATTTCAAAATCGATCAGAATGCAAACAGACTGAATTTTTCATTGTTATAACTTTGCTTCTCAGGCAAATGCTACCTTTTTAAAAAGCCAGCTATTAATAATTGTCATATTAAGATGTTGCTAGAAATAATACATTTCTGTTGTATTACAGTGATATGAACTAAAATATTTTTGCTATGATTCTCTAAGTGTCAATAGCTCAATGACCAAGAAACCCAAAAGTGACATCTCTATAAATCTATAGATTTAGTGTTCTGAATTTCTTTCTCGAATTCAGTCTGCAATAACAATAATCTAAGTCCTCTTCCATTCTTAAATACTTCCACCAAAACACTACAAAATGGGCCTTGTGTGAAATTTTAAATCTTGTGTTTGCTACCGACTGTCTTTTGAAAGGCATTCAGCAGCCTAAACAAGCAGGATGATCTCTAGAAGGATCTTTTGAAAGCACTTAGATTTAAACAAAAAACCCATAGGTTTTAAAAGGATGATAGATATTTCTATTAAAAAATTCAGTAGGCATCGACCTTTTTATACTTCGGGTGAGTATTACCTTGTGCTTAGTACTGTGAACTTAAGTGGAAATTAAGTTCTCAACAGGAGGCTATAACTGTTACTGCAGGGTATTAATTTTAAGACCATAAAGTAATATAATTTGATAAATACCTAGGCTATACCTAAACCATCACCATTCTATTTCACACTCTTACTGTGTACCACAGACTTGCTTCAATATGGAAACTACTGTCTGCTTCCAAAGAACAGCAGGGAAATCCCATGAAAACTGCAATTATAATAACCATAAAGAATTAAAATAGCTCTTGGGCACTTTTTATTATTGTTGTTTTCAGTTGTCAAGGGGAAAAACTGAACAAAGAAAAAGAAAGATGTGCTCCCAGCACTAGGGAAAGCATTTAAAAGGATCTTGTAAACAAGCTGGCAACAATTCATTCAGGGTTACACATTTATCAGGAAAAAAAAAAAAAAAAAAAAAAAAAAAAAAGAAGCAATGCAGTAAGAGGTCTTCAGTTGAGGATGTCCTGTGGGGACTGCAAAGTGACTCGTACCAGTAAAACTGTACTATGATTAACTAACTGCAGCTGAAAAGACATGTTTAGAGTTGATAAAAAACTACTACTGAGATACTCTCCTATTACAACCACAATCCCACCTGAAGAGAGAATATGTTTCTTTTGTCATTAAAAGACCCAGAACTGCTGGATTTTTTCATGTTAAATAAGATGGGTGGATTTTCTTTCCACAGACTCTACCAGTTGTTTTTTATTCCAGTGAAAACTGCTAGAAGCATGAGACTGACAATTAAAGACCTGTTGTAGCTCCCTTATCTGGGCAGTAATCTCCAACAAAACCTGAGGCTATTTAGTAATTTCCACACAAACCACTAACAGCCATGGGTCATTACTGTACTGAGCCAGTTTTAGATAGTCCTGAAAGGTTAAAGGTTTCCTGTCAGTCCTTTCAGATATGCAATCTCCTCTCTGGACCCATAATGACAAGGTCTGGAGACACAGAAGTAACTTTTTAAATGGTCTGTTTTGAAAAGGCTGATTAGCAAAGAGCTCTTGCATTGCATGCAAGACGGGCAGAGCAGTACTTCACTGGAGCTGTGGCCACTGCACCCAAAAAGAATGAGTTGGTCAGTGTGGCGTCAGGCAGAACAGAAGATTAAAGGCTGCTCTCTCTGCATAAATATCTGTTGCTACTGTTGTTACTGAATTGTTGATTTGCTTTGATACCACTGAATGCCTGCAACTGGAAAGCCAAACTTTTAGGGACTACTCAGAGGAACTTTCACCACTGAGAATTTTTTCCTGTCCAAGGTGGTTTCTCTGGAGCTAACGGTGTGTTTCTAATCTACCAAGCAAAATGGGTTTGCTGGGAAGAGCAGGAAAAGTTCAGTTTAAGCTGAAATGAGAATAAAAAGTATGGTTCTCTCCCTCAAAATCATTACCGGATCAGAAACCCTCCCTGAGGATATGCTTGTTTTACTGAGAAAATAACATGCCCTCCTCGCCCCTTCACAGGTTATTTCCCTTGCCAGGCCCTCTGGCTACTGAGGGAGCTCCCATCACCACCATCATCTCCCTCCGGCCAGCCCAGCTCCAGACTGAGCATCCTGACCTCAGCTTCCACCACTGACTGAATCCTTCTCGTGATCACTTCCAACAACTTCTCCCTCACACTCTTTCTAGTTAATGCCTGCATGACCTTTTTCAGACCTTGTGCTTCATCTCAGGCTCCTTCAAAACTAGCAGTGTGGCCCCAAGCAGCCTCATCAGTGTCTGCCAGATGTTCCATCCTTCCACACTGTGCTCTTCTGGGAGTGTCACCACAATGCTGAAAACAGCTGTGTGTAACTCAGGTGGATGTGCAGTTTAGAGAGATCCACAGGCTAGATTTATACTGTTGAGATCCACATCAAGATAAGATTCAAGCATGCCTCATCCCTCACATCCAGGTTTCTGTAAAGGGTAAGAATAGACAAGGTGGTGTGATGTACTTCAGAAAATCCTTTTTCCAGATGGTGGGAGGATCAGAGCTGTGCAATGCTTTGGTGCTGTACACTTCATACACTTCAGTGCACTGTGGAAGGTCAAGAGACAACAGACACAATATTGACTATGACCAAGGAAAATTTTTCACCATGAGAGTGGGTAAGCACTGGAACAGGTAGCCCAGAAAGGCTGTCAAGTCTCTGGTGGAGATTTTCAAAACTTAATGGATGATGCCCTGAGCACCTTAATCAACTTTGAAGTTAGTTCTGCTCTGAGTAAGAGGTTGGCCCACATGACCTTCAGAGGTCCCTTCTTCCAGCCTTAATTATTTCTATGGCTCTATGATTTTACAGCTGATTCCCACTTTTCCAATGAACCAATGCTCCCAGCTGGTGGCTAGAAGACTTCCCAGAATTACAGCTCCTCAAAGATCTGTTCTTTAACAAGACATAATTAAAGAAAAGACATGCAAAATAAAAAGTAAAGAATATGCCTTGCTGTTACCACTAGAATCACTGGCAAAATGAGGGCATAAGAAGAATTCCCTTTGTTTTTACTAAGATATTACTAATAGCATTTCACAAAAATCTTAGAATTCCTAAATAAACAGGGAGTCAAAATATTAAAATTCACCCTTTCACTCAGACTGAAGGTGCTACTATACTTTAAAATTTTGATAGAGGACTGACTGGAAAGTGAATGTACAAGAAGCTTTTGCTGTGGTTACACAATGACTCTGTTACTTTTCAAATACAGTCAGATGGGAAGCAAAAAAAAAAGATATCTTTCTCCTCCTAACTGCCAGCTCTGCAAACACTCCTTATATCTCAAGAGTCTTCCCAGTATGAAATTGCAAATAATAAAGATTCTGGCTGAAGTTTTCAGGGCAGTGTGGTGGTTTTACTGTTCAAACCCCGCTGATTACAGCCGATAACGTCTTTAGAAGAGAACTCTGCCTTTATCTACTTTAACTCATTTAACTTTATTTCATACTGCATCAGGCATAATAGACTCCAGTTGTCTAACAGAACCAATAAGTCTGTGACATCACATGAAGCACAATCCTATTTTTGCCAGTAGTAAGTAAATGCCTAGCGTACGTTTATCACTATGCTTTTAATCAGCAGCAACAATGAACCAAACAGTATCTTCCTTTAACACCTTCTCTGTTCTCATTTGCTGGAATCTGGTGGCAGTTTGGTTTACAAAGACCAAACTGAAAGACTTGTTAAGGATTTAAGCCACCACATCTGAGAACTTTAAAATTTGTATATTTACATACATCCCAATTAAAGAAATTTGAAAACTTCACAGTCAGAAGTAATTCAATGCCAATAAGCATGTGATTCAGCATAAAGACAAGGAACAAATAAGTTGAGAAATTATCACTTTTCCCATGTAATCTTTGGGAGAACTGCATTTAAGCTAACAGTTGAATCGCTTTCTACAATCGTTCCCCTAATTCTTAAGTAATTTGGGGACTCAGTTGGCACAAGAAACCTAGCAACACACAAATAAGTTTGAATGATAGCACCTTCTAACATCAACACAGGTCATTATTTAATACTATCAAAATATCAGCCTTAACATCTGAGTTGCTAAAAATAAATGTCATAGATCTCTTTTCTCTTTCAATTATCTCTGTTAAGGGCCTCTTCTTTTCCAAGCATGCACATGTTTTGGTTGAACAGTGTAGTTTCTCTGACCATGCCTATAACCTGATTTAGTTACATTTATGCTTTTTATCAGCTGGAAAATAAATGAGAATAAACCTAGTTGTGAAATCCTGCATGTGAACATTGGAATTATTTGAATGGTTACCAAACTTCCTTATACACAGCTGGCAACCTTACTTCAACAGGACAGAGGAAATATAGGCTTGCCAAGGCAAAGGTTTTGCTGCTGTTTATTCAGTGCAATTAACAGAAAGTAGAGACATTGCCCTACACTACGGGATGCAATACTTACACACAGTTTCAGTTGGGAAATCTTTTTTCTTTTGGACAACTCAGGTTCCACTAACAAACTCTAGAGTGCGTCTGAGCCAACTTTAATCATTTAAAGCTGTCTGGACCAAGACAGGAATCTTGTTTTTGTCTACAGCCAGAGGAGGAAAGAAAAATCAGCCACCTCCAGAGGGCAAGTGAGATCACTGTGGTGTGAGTGGCTGAGAGATGTGGATGATTGTGGGCAGTGTGGAGAGTAGCTGGAGCAGCCCACCTCCCTTTAGCAACTACAGAAGGAGCTACAAGATCACATTATATTAGACCTCTATCTTTTACACTACTCAGAGTAGGTGAGATAATCTTGTTCTGAGAATATAGCCTGTGCACACAGGCTGAGACAAGACTTCTTCAGAATAGTGCTCTTTCTCCTCTGCTGTCCAGACCTGGAAAAAGGAAGGGGGAGTATACACTTTTCATACAGTCACTGATGACCTCAACTCAGTTATTTTGGCCTGCAAATAAAGAATAGGTAGAAGCAAGGGACACCTTCTCACTAATGGATGTTTTCTTGGACCTCATTCAGTTGAGCAGGATCATATGGCCTCATTCTTCCTTATTCCCCATGAAGAGTGAAAGAGGGTGAAGACACTCCAAAATTAGAAGTCTCAATTCCATATCTGCCCTGTAAGATATTAATCGTCTCTTTTTGGTGTCCAGCAGCATTCACAAAATAGCACAACCTTTGAGATTTACTTTACTGTCCTTTACTTTGTTACTCACTAGGAAACCACCTACCACAAATACTTTGACAAAAACAAGAGAAAGCACTGGGTTTGGACTTGGGCTGTAAAAGAGTGGTAACAATTTGACAGGGGGCAGTGCTCTGTATAAATTCCCATAGTCTGTATTAAAATCGGTTACATTACTACTGTCCTCCTATGGAGTCTAGAGAACTATGCTAAACTAAATCTCCAATTTTTACACCATTAAAGTTAGTGCAGATAAATTTTGCCCTAGGAACAGATTGGCTATTACACTGCTGAGTGATTTTTTTTTGCTATTTTTTGGTACAAATTGTCACTTTCCGTACTGAATTCTAGCTGCCATATGCAAGCAGCTATCAGATAGCAAAGGGCATGCAGGTAAACAGGAGGTTTTTCTCAAAAACTTAGGTAAGTGTACAAGGAGCATGTTGATGACAGTGTAGCTGACAATGCTGCTTAATTTATCCTCAAACATTTTTGCACAGTGGAATATAAATGAGACCCTGCCAGACAAATATTTGCAAAAAAATTATTCATATTGCTTCATTGTCAGCCAAAAGAGAGATTACTAAGTTGTTGAAATCAGGCAAAACTCCCACTCATAACTCTTGGCTGGAAAATATGTATAGATTTGCTCCACTGAAAAAGGCCTGCTGTCAACTCAGCAGATGAACACAAGATTTCAATGAGATATAGCATACACCTTTCTGGAGCTTTGTCTAGCGGTATATTGACAGTATTATCAATGAGCCTATTGCTATTCCCTGCCTTGCAATTAATCTCTGAACTTGTTATATTCCTGATTAAACTGGTAACTTCTCCTTCAGGAGTTAGACTGTGGCTCTGGAATCCCACTCCCATGAGTAGACCACAGCAAAATGAATAAAACCAACAAACCAGCCCGCAGCGATCCTCAGATTGCAAGACATTAACCTCCAGTGATTTACAGAAAACTTTCTAGCAGCCTTTGCCACTAACCAATCTGAGGTGAGCAATGACATCTTCCGGGCTAATCTGAGGTGCAGGAAAATATACTGACTTATGACAGAACATGCACATGTGTCTCTTGCTTTCTCTGAGAAGGGCTCCCCAAACAGCTGCTCCGATTAGTAGCTAGTAACAAATGTAAGACTCTTTTACTTTCCCCCTCTGTTTTTAACTTTGCTGCCCATTTACACATCGTGCATATTAGTAGCTTGTTAT
Organism: Pandion haliaetus; assembly: GCA_013401275.1. Classification (NCBI taxonomy): domain Eukaryota; kingdom Metazoa; phylum Chordata; class Aves; order Accipitriformes; family Pandionidae; genus Pandion; species Pandion haliaetus. The sequence goes on along the minus strand of VYZV01033754.1, from coordinate 8,114 downwards.
TTTAAAAGTTATCGCATAAGAAAGAATGAAGTGCGTCATGTGTTATGTGTTCGGTGCTTTTGAGAAGAAAAAAAAAAAAAGAGCTCTGTTTGCTTTGGCAACTGCAGCTCAAGTAATTTGTCTGAACAGGAGATGGAAATCTAGCAGCATATGGCTGCAGATATAAATACAAATTTAGAATTATATACAGACACACTATACATTAAAATGAAAAGCATTTCATGGGCAGTTGGTCACAGTGATAATTCCAAAATGCAGGATTTAGTTACCATTCTCAAGTATTTATCCTTTGCTATACATAGTATCTTGTACTCTCAAATCCTTATTGTAATCTAAACTTAGCTAGAAGATGGCAGATGACCAGATTTACCCCAAATCACTCAAAGGCATGCCATTTTCCTCAGATGCATCTTAATATACCATGCGAAGAGCAGAATGAGACAAAACTATATCATGTGCTTCAAACATGCATATGATTTATCTATACCATTAGCTTTACAACAGAGAGAAGAGAGGGGAAAGTGATGAGTCTCCATTAACTCCTAGGGGAAAATTATGGCTTGAAGAATGTTATTTAAAGTTCTTCATAATTTGAGTCCTTGCTTATGAAAAAAGCACTCTCTTTTGCCTATACATGGTGTAACAAGCAAGAGCAATGGAGGTGTTTCAGTCTGGAGCACTTCTGGAGTCAGAAGTTTTTTGATGACGGAACACAAGGAGGAGACCTGAAAGTGCTATGCGTATTTCTAATTTAGCTGTTCTAACTGTAATTTATATAAAAGTTAATTTTCCCCCACTATTTTCCTGATTTTTTTCCTATTTTCCAACTCATAAATCTCTGTAATCAATGTGATTTTCTCCCCACTTCTTCAAATTTCCTTATTGCTTAACTACCAGGTTAATTCCAGTTTTCAGACTGTATTGCTACATCACCACATGAGTATGTGGATCAACCTACATGATAGTGAATGTGGCTTAAAAAACAACGCAACTTTAAGTTACTGATTCTCAGTTTTACTGGTGAAAGTGAAATCTTCCTTCCTTAACTATTTGGATATCAAAATACAGCCATCACCTACGTGCATTCTGTTTGGGAGGCGTAAGTAGAAGTGTTACATGGTGAGGGCTGGTGAAAAAAAACCCCAAACAACAAATTCAGACCTACTTAGAACAAGTGTCTGGGAAAAAAAAATGCAAAGTTAGAAGTGGATTCTCCATTCAGGTTCCTCAGATTATTAACAGAGCTGTTACTGGGATTGTTACTGATGTTTACTTGCTGCTATGCTGAGGCAGCTTGGCACATTAATGTAGTAGTGAAGAATGGCCCTACAAGTGTAAAAATGCATTCCTGACTAAACTTACCATTAAGCATAATCTCAAGTACTACTGAGATATACATTGTTTCAAGCATACCAATGAGGGGAAAAAAGCCCCTTAGATTTTTGCAGCATGCAATTTAATCCTCATATGCCATTTTAAAAAGCTTTTAAGGGTCTTGCTGGCCAAACAACAAAAGTATCTACAGAAACCATCAGTAACTGATGCTTTACCATGTATTGTCCAACTGACCAATTTTGATTTTGAACCAAGAATCAACTCTAAATTCAATAGGAATTATAAGGAGTTAAAAGGATACAGTAATTCCAATTATTCAGACCAAACTGCAAGATAATAGAAAAGAAATTATATACCAAGATAAAATTTTTTCTATTACATGAGCCTTTTGTTAGAACACCTAAACTGATCCTGATATTGAATAGAAGTTTATCATTTGTTGCACAGGGACTTTAGTATCCTTACATTATTTTGCAGCTAGAGGAAGTTAGTCACTAATGCAATAACATGGAAGGGTATGAATTAATTTTCAAACCTATGATGCATGTCAGACTGTTCTGTCATTATTATTATTTTTAATCAGATGTTTTTAAGAGAAAGAAGCAAAACTTGAGTTGCAATTCTTGTTTTATCACTGCTGAATCATGAAGTGATTTTTTTGTAAGCCTGACTTGCCAATCTGACCTTGAAAACAATTTTATCCATTAACCCTCTGTTGACAAAAGAAACACTGTTCTAGTAGGAAGGCAAATCTTGACTTTTCTTTACAAAAAGAAAAGATTCAGCAAATCATAATGCCATTGTCAGACTGTAAAATGAGTCCAAAAGGATACACTAGAAGCACGTTGCAAGAAATGTGTTTCGGGCACTAGGCATTAACAGCAAAGTGTTCAAGCTCATTTTGGATGAATTTCCATTGCTGTAATAAAGTTAATATCTCTATTCATATAAAGTTAAGACATAGTACACTGGCACACTATAAATTCCCTGTATAGCTTTTTGTTGACTGTCATTAAAGTCTAAGTATCTATAAATCCAGAAAATCATGGAAGACCTGTGAACAACACTTGGTTAAGTCCAATGGTTTAGTTTAAATAAGAAAGTAAAAAGTATTGTCAAATGGTCCCAATTTTTGTTTTATATAAGGCTACTCTGGCATTTCCAGTATATACTTTGCTTTCTACTCTTTCATACAGAGAAGGGCAATGTCTAAATATTTACAACATCCCTTATTTATGTAAAGCAGTGAATAAGTTTACAAATGTCATAACCAGTAGTAGATACTCAGGTTATCTGTTACATACTATATAGGCATTATTTAGTTTGGTTAGACTGTGACATTCATCACAATATCCAGGTGCCTTACAGCTGCTCAGAGAAACACTTGTTAACAACAGGTGTAATTCAAAAAAGTTGGTTCAGAGCAGAGATCATCCCTGGCTATGCCAGACACATACCTTGAAAATTAACCCTCATGGTCAATACAAATTAAACACATGCAAAAATGAATACATGACAGAACATGAAAAAAATTAAAACTGAAGAATTGATCCATTTTGGATCATACTATACTACAGAAACTAGGGAATTCCAGACATAAAGCCCTCTCAAGAAGAGCACTTGCTATTTCCTCACTGGAGTCCAGCCTTTGGGACCAGCCGCAAAGCTGCATTGAAAGACAACCAGAGAGGCTGAGGCACTGCTGGAGACCACCAGAACCGAGCCAACCATGGCTTTTAAATTATAGCCAGTACCTTGATTTTCATCCAGAGTACACTGGGAGCCAGTACAGAGACATATGTTCAAAGAGCTGTGTGTTCATACTGGCCTAGCCCACCTAAGATCCTGTCTCCCTCTGCCAGCATCCCACACCTATCTGCTTTTCTTCCTTGGCTCAACTAAAAAGGACTCTCCCCTTCTTCAGCTACTCCTGTGAGAGCTTCTCCTTTTGTTTCATCTCTTCTAGCTTCTGGTCCTGATCACCTGGGAATTGGAGTCAGGCCATAATCAGGCCCTACTCTTTTTCAAAGCAGCTTTAACTCTAAGGTTATTTCCAAAGGCAGAATTTAAGTGATGTTGAAGTGTCTCATCTCCTTCTGCAGTTTTCTCCACCAGGCCCAAAATAGCTGACCCTTAACAGAACCACACCACCACAGTGCTTCTGACACAAGAATGAACTCAGCTGCAGTTTTTTGGCATTCACTTATAATTGCTCCCACCTGCCTCTATTATTTATGCAATGCTGTTTTGGAGACCAGGTCAGCATGAGGAAAAGTTTACCAATATAACTGTCCTGGCAAGCCATCCTTGTGTGGGTGCAGCTTCTGCTGGCCAGAAAGAAAAGAAAAAGAATAATTTTGCTGGTACAGAAAATACTGGTTCCCAAGTGGAATAAGTTATACTGGCAAAACCACTTTCCATCCTAGTGTAACTATATCTACACCAAGCTTTTGACAATATAAAAAAAATGGTTAAAATAAAAGTAAACTCAGGTGACACTGCTGTGCTGGAAAGTGTGCCTACAGTAGACCTGGGCAGATTTTATGAAAGAAAAGCTAGTTGTATGGATAAGCAAAGTGAATGTGTCTTCTCTAATAAGAAAAGGGCAGGGAGAGAAGGGACCAAAAATGAAATTGTAAGTATGAAAATTTAATTATTTCTGATAGTAATTGTTTCCTGTGATAATTTATAAATAGTGTAGAGTAATGAATGTAATCGTCTTAGCCTTTTATTGGGCAGTTAGGGCAGTTGAAGTAGGAGCACAGTAAAAAATATTTCAGACTTACCATGGGAAACTGGCTAAAAGTGGGACTTTCCAAGGAGAGTCCTTTTATTGTAAAAGTGCATTTTGAGTCATCCAAGTTAAAAAAAAATAAAATCATTTAGGCTGAGGTAAACTGGAAAGTAAAAGCTTCTCCTCCTTCTTTCTTAGGGTTAAAACCTGTCATTAAGGGAGAGTAAACAAGAGAAGCATTGATAGCTGTGGCACTTACAGGTTGGGGTTTTTATTTCTCTCCAGAGACTTCCAAGGAAGAGCCCTTTTCATTTTTCTTGCTGACTCAAAGAGTTCTAACACTGCAGAAAATGCTTAAGATTTTCTTAATTGTTACTGTTACACAAAGAAATATGTGTTGTTATTACTATTATAACTGTTATCGGTGCTGTTGTGCAATCTGTTTTCAAAGGAGGTCTGGCAGGATGAGCACTGTCATTTCTGACTTGCTGCTGCCCTGGGCAGTGGGTGACTGTAACATCTTTTATTGTTCCAGCTTCCAAAAGGTAAGACTCATACTTGCAAAGTGTGAGAAAAATCTTGCTTTGTCTTTGTTTTATTGAACAACTGTCATGATGTCAATGGGAGTTGTTCATCAACAGTACTTCACAGCCCTAATTGCAAAACTACTCTGTCCCCTATCAAGGATAGGACATGCGTGTGACTGGCAGGCACAAAGACTGTCTGAAAGCAGTGGCTAAATCGACCTTTTTGCATTATTAGGCAAAGCCTTGCCTTCAGGTGAAATGGTTTGTACTGAGCATAGTCCGCTAAGGAAAGCCTCCTGTTAAACTCTAAAGCCTTAGTGGTGAATCTATGGGTGTGAACAAGGTTCTGCTGCAAACGGGCAAGTAGAGAGGAGGCCGTGCAGAGGGGGGCTTGCTTTCTTACTAGGCTGAAAACAGGACATAACAAAGGAATAATAGACTCGAGTTTCAGGCTTCCTTCTGGTGCTGTGATAGCTAAAGCCATTTCTGAAGCTATCTAAGTAGCTGTGTATGTTTGCCATGTGCTAAAATCAGTGGAAATAATAGCCTTAAATAATCTTAAACCTAGACAATCAGAAAACAGACTAAGGTTTCCACTTTTCTACCAAAAAATCTCTCAAAGACTGGCAGTGCAGAGTTTCAATTTTTGGACTCTTGTGCCTTTCCTACTATACATTTTGTATACTAGTAGATTATTGGCATAAAATTGTTTCTGTTAGACCTCACGGCTCAAGACACATAAACACACATATATTCCTTACACCAGTAAAATTGATTTTAAAAAGTGTCTGTGAAGTCAGGTTCTGGGGTGGATGTTTAGGTTGTTGGATTATTTTGTAATTTCATTGGAAATAAAAGGAACTTCTCAAGCACTGTGTAAAAACACCTAAAGAATTTTCTTCCTGAAGGGAAAAGTTGATTTACTAGACCTAAGCTCTATGCCATGCTGTGCCAATGACTCACTGGGCACATCTCTGTGATTTGTAGCAGCATAGTTAATGTCTGTACAAGGTCTTCCAGCTTTACGACAGAAAGGGTATACCATTACACAGGAGTAGTCCCAATCAGGTCAACGAATCTCCTCAAGGGAGCCAAGTTTCATCTGTGTCTGGATGTTTATAGGAACAGGGATTTAGGATATAGGATTTAAAGAACTTAAGGTGCAGAGTACTGACTGCATCGACTGCACTGCAGGGAGAAAGGACTTGCCAACAGCTTCTTAAAAAAACTTGCTTCACTTTTCTATCTTAAAGACTCATTTTCACATTTCAGGGCCAGTCACTACTGCATTACTTGCACACACTCTTAACTGCACTCGAGTCAGACAGATTAATTTTATGCCACAGGATTTTATAACAGTGAATGTAAGACTAGCAGGCAGAAGACTGTTAATCAATCATGGAACCACAGAAATTAGACAAGGAAAAAGACATGTTATTAAGTCATTTACTCCATCCCAGTGCCAAATGATTGTTTTCTAGAGTACATACTCGAGCTCTTTGTCCAGTTACATTTCAAATGGCATCAGCCACACAACAACCCGCAAAACACAGCTGTTTCATATTTTCATGGACCTCACTACTCAGAAAGCTTTTTCTGAAAGTCCATCCTAAAATTAATTTGACTTGTATCAGCCATTCTGATTCTTCTTCTCGCATCTAATGAAAATAATCCCCTTCCTCTTCTTTCCATGTCTCCAGCCTTCTGACCTCTGTACTGTAAAATGATTACCAGAATTGGCCCCTCCTGCTGTAACTTTTCTCTTGTGTAAAACAATATTTACAGCCCTGGGGGGACCAAACACACATGCAGAGAGGTAGTTGTTTTCCTCCTGTCTGTCAGCTACCAGTACAGGCCAGCTGTGACAGGAAGAAGGCAGACATCAATTCACAACAGCAAAGAAATGTTCTGGTGTTAACACTTAACATGAAACACTTGGTCAGTGCCAGTGTGCCAGAATCTTTAGTGCAGTAGTTATAGTAATACAGATTTCTTTTTCTTTAAAAGATTGGACAGGACAGTAGTTATTCACAAAAGATTTCTACAAGTACCTATATATATATATATATATACACACATACATATATATACAGACGTATACAAAATAACATCACTGAAGACAAGTGAGTTTAGACAGTGAAATGTCAAGAGTGGGACCACAGCATAGTGAAGATCTAACTACGAAAATTTCAGGGAAAAAATCATTCATTCCCTCAGAGCTAAAATGTGCTGCTCCAATACAAAGAATGTCCTGGGGATATCTGTCCTTTGCAATATTCTGGTGGTTTTGGTCTTCCTTTTTTCTATGCCTGTCACTAGCAGTTGACAACTTGTCTTCCCACTGTGCAGATCCACACCTGGCAAAGCAGTGTCACCTGTCAGTCACTGCTTTTAAAAGTGTAACTTCATACATCAGAAGACTTTAAAGCAGCATGTGCAGAGTTTTCGTACATTTAGATGTGTGATGATTTTTTCTGGGTGAAAGAGAAGAAACAACAAAAGGAAAAAGGAAAGTAGGAAAGCATAAAAAAAAAAAAAGTGGTGATCAAAGAGCAGAGGACTCCTGGAGAATAAAGGGTTAAATCTTCAACCCATTTTCTCCTCTTTATATAGGAGCCAAGGGGATGGCTATTTTACTGCAAGAGCAGCTGATGCTCAAAATAAGTGTTGGGAAGGGCAATCAGACATTCCCCTCTTGAAAAATAATTTCAGACATCATTAGTCAGACACAGTCGTTTCTGATGTTCACAAGGAAACCAGGGTGGCAGCCAATGAGTCCCCAGCCCTTCTCTCAAAATATCAAACCTGCCTGTTCTCTTCTGTAATTCCCACCATGTCTGCTTTCGAAAACATTCAAACAGCTTTCTCTCAGTTTGAGCTTTCCCCATCCACTGACGTGCAGACTCTCTTTCATCACCTCTCCTGCACAGAGGCCTTGTGTGCCTGCCAACAGTAATTCCCATGCAGCCTTCTCCCAGGAGGAGACTCCTTCCTACTTCTTTCTTAAAATCTTTTTCTCTCCAGTTTTTCTGAGTAATGCCCCAACCACTACTCCTATGGGAGGAAAAGCGGTGGGCTGCAAACTACATCCAAACCCTGTTGCAGGGCTAATGACTTTTGGGAGGGCTGTAACAAGGATTTAGCCCCTCATAGACAATTGCTTCTGCACTGACTATTTGTGAGGGAGAGAAGAAAATACTTTTGAATGGACCTGATGTGATAAGGAAATTCTGTCTGCTTTGGATCACAAATTGTAGGTTTTGTAGCTGTTAGTTGGGTACTTTCTAATCTATCATGTGGTGCCAAAGACAGCTTGTGGGAGGATTCAAGACCATCTAAGGAACCTGAAGGTGCACAAGTCCATGGGACCTGATGAGTTGCATCCACAGGTCCTGAGGGAACTGGCGGATGCAGTGGCTAAGCCAATATCCATCATATTTGAGAAGTCATGGCAGCCCAGGCAAGTTCCCACTCACTGGAAAAGGGCAAACATAACCCCCATTTTTTCAAAAGGGAAA
>VYZV01033753.1:9232-62713 GCA_013401275.1 Pandion haliaetus | reverse complement strand
GTCTGAAGAAGGAAATTCTGGAAACTACAGCAAATAGAAATCAGAGTTCAGATTTTAGGATCAGGTTCATTGCCAGGAGTCAAAGGCCTGACTCCTAGGAAAGAACTTTGGGTCCCCTCACCCAGTTTGTTCTCTTGCCCACTGATGGAGGCAAGCAGCATGAGATTCACAGGGGGGACAGCCTCAGCAGCCTGGAAAATAAACCTTCACTGTAATTCATTATTTATTTNATGGAGCTCTATAAACAAAATAAAAAGATGGCATTTCAGCAGAAATATGTAAAAAAGATACTGGGTAGAAATACTTCAGAGAAGCAGACTGCTTAGTTGTAAAATGAGTTTAAATTAGGCTTTAAAAAGGATTGCTAAATCTTGACACATATATGAGCAGCTTATTATCATGCAATTGTGCAGTAGTTGCTTGATCTTGTTACTGATGTGCCACATATGAATAAGTGATTAATTACCACAAAGGCTAAAACAGAGCAGAGTGAGAGTACTGTAGCTCACCCTGAAAGAGGGGCTTAAACACGTTTATTGCCCTTTAAGTGCATTTCATTAAGGCCAATTAAGGACTTTCATGTCTTATTAGAAAAATGAAGTAGATTTATGAGGTTTTCGTAGGCTGTAAATGCTGGGGCTAGCAGATACAAAACTGTGCAGAAATATAGTAGTTAGAAGCTAAGAAAATAATGTAAAGATACACACAGGAATAATTTCACTAAGGAACCAGATCACATGAAGGTGATCTCTGTATAGAAGAGGGAAAAAAAAACCAAAACCAGTGGTTAAAATTCATAACATTTCCTCTCAGATTCGCTCACTATAATTTTATGGACAATTTTTCTATCCATCTATCTTTGGGGTCTCATTTTCCTCTGCACCATATAAAATTCAGGATGATGTGAAGCGCTGCCATTCAGGTTGGGCAGAATTTGCTCCCAGTGGACACACCTTATTGCATACCAGTGAATAAATGCACAAAGAATGAGGGAGCAGATTTGTTGACCACCACATAGCACAACGTACAGCAGGTCTACATACCTTAATAATGTTTAATGTTGCTGATAGAGATTCAGTCAGGGCTTCTTTATGGGTGTAACTTTAGGCACTGAGTTAGAAAAACATATAAACATACACTCTAGTTAAAGTAGATTGGAGGATGTGCTTAAGTTTTTTGCTGAATAAGGGTGAGTATAAGCACACACTTAAAGCTAAGTGTGTGCTTCAGCATTTTGTTGTATAAAGGACTACAGAAGTGAAAGCCCTGACCTATTCATCTATACTTCTTACTTAGAGACACATGATTCTGAATTTCCTACCTCAAGCCAAGGGTTTCTGGCTGCTTGAGATTACTCCTATATTCCTTTAAATAAGAAATAAATTTAAAAAAACCCGAAATCCAGAAAACTAATGAACAGAAATAAAACATTTCTATCTGAATAATCCATGTGTATTCAAACTCACAGGGCTCAAGAAATTAAACATGAATGCTGACGTTTTCTTAAATCATGTTGGTCTTAAGGTAGCAAGAAGGAAAAGAAGGGAATGGAGTAAAAAAACCTCAGCAGCATGCTCTGAGGGCAAAGGCAAACTTTAGTTTGACTCTGCAGAGTCCTGGAGGTTTGCTTCACAGCCTTAATCTTATTTGAGTGTAATTTGGTCTATAGAATTTCCTTGCTTTCTTTATTTTGAAAGAAAACTTTCATGGGAGGTTATAGAGTATGTATCATTATCCTCGGGGACTGTGTCTGTTTCAGCATCATCCAAGTTTCTAGGTCCCACACATACAGTATCTGGGCAGCTTTTTTACATATTATATGTATTTATGAATTTTAAAAAATATGCATTATTTACTCAGTGGACTGGAATAGCACTGTCAAGTGGGGGAATATGTATTTATAAATGTTTTTAAAATGCACATTATTTACCCCACAGACCAAACGGTTTCAGTCTACCATGTATAGTCTTAGCCACCTAATTAAAAATCTTATGAAACTTCTTTGAAAAGCACTTGCAGCACATACACAGCAGCAACTTTTGGAGCTTTATNTACACAACGCATTTAGACATATTACGGTCTAATCACTTGCCAAATTCAATCTTAAATAGAAGCTGTATAGGAGTTCTACAAGCACAAAAAAAAGCATCAAAAGTAGCAGATCAGCTATATTTTGGGGGGACGGGGTATGGGGGTTTTTTGCTGCACTGATATTGTTTGAAACAAACAAACCAATATTTTTTGATTTGGTGAAAAATAATTAATTCCCACACTGATATTTGTTTGTGCCAAACCTTAGCTGCTCCTATTAATGAGGTTTTAAATAATTTTTTTCTGCCAACTTATTCTTAAAGGGGTTTGTACCAAAAAAATTGACTACATACTATCAACACAGTCCAACCATTATTGATTAAATCCTTCAGGGATGAGAGACCAAAATTATGCACTTTATAAAATTATATGATTAAAGAAAACAGGTAAATGTAACACCAGCATACATCTGTTGACCAAATACAATTTCAAATAATGATAATGTTTGCATATTTTGTTCTCTAGGTTGAATTTTCAAAATAAATGCTGACTTGATGACTAATGTATCTCTTCAGTCTTTGAGAAGGGATTTATTGATGAAAAAAGTGATGAGCATCTACCTCTGGTGATTTATATCAGAGTATGAAAGGGCTACAAAATAAGTGTGGTGCACATCGTGGGTAAAAAGAAAGTAATCTCTTGATTCTGTTCCCAACCACAGTGCGGACCACTTCACAGCACATCCTGAAACCATGTTGCAGCACTACCCTATTTTGAGGGGCAGAAGGGAACTTCTAGCCAACTGGTCACAACCTTCTTTGACGTGAACATTGGCTTCCCACGACCAGCACAGCCAGCACAACTGCATATGTTCTCCAATTCTGGTCATTTGCACAGGCTACAGACATGAAACACCTTACGAACAAATTTAAAGGCCATCACCAGGTTATAAGCTTTGAATGAAAAACCTTAGCAGTCCAGGCTACACAGGAGGCTTATGACTTGTTAGTCTATAGGGTTTTATGCAGTGTGAGTTTCAAAGTGGGAAAAGCTTCTACTCACTTACCTGTGCATACTGCTGCCAGAATTTATAACTGTATTCAAACGTAGAAGTAGAATCCAAACTAGATCTACAAAATTAACTTTTTTTTCAAAATTTTATGAGTTATTTCATATTCCAACTGAAAGCAAATTACACATTAGAAATTACCAACAGGTTCTTGTGATGAAGCTTATTAAAACAAATTGATAATTTTGGGAGGCTGAAGTTTTTCTATTTCCTCATGATAGCAAAAATGTATTCTACAAACAAAGAGAACTGGTTTTAATAATATTACAATTTGTACTAACAAGAAAATAAATTAATAGGGTTCTTGTTCACTGGGAATGACTCATGAGACATGCCATTATATTTCTGAGGTTTATAGAAGATCTTAATTCTTAAAAGATTGGGAAAGGCATTGTTCAATCATATTCTGAGTATGCAATTTCTGTTTAAATTATCTTCTGACATCTTACTGAAAGCTGGCGTTGTAGCTTGGCAGAATACCACAGTAAAGTTCTCTGGTCCAAATGGAATTTGATGAATTGTCGAAAAGCCACTTTTCCTTTGCCTCTGGTCAGAAAGAATAACATGGACACTGGCCTTTCTCAGAGTGTTCCAGCTCCAAACAGAAATGTGTTTGGAAGTAACTTGTAGTGGAAAAACTGGAGATGGACTGAATATGTAGTCTCTCTGGATGTGATAGAACTGACTGGGTAGACAACATGACGCTTGTGGCAGGCTTTGATAGATGGTGTGACAACATCTCCCAATGCAGTGGGCACGTGATACCGTCTGTGCCCCTGGGGCATCAGTCACACAGCTGCAGTGTGTTGCATCCCTTCTGCACTTCTGTACTTCTAGCTCTATGAAATATGAGGGGGTATGAGATACTTGAAGTACGAGCTAGTCCCAGAGGGAAAAGAAGAAACTCGGGCAGTGCAATATTGTCTCCATTCCTAGCTACCATTACAGCCATGCTGGTGTTCAGTGGCATGAGAAGATAAGAAATGCCCCACTGGGCCAAGCCAATGGTTCCTCTAGCCCAGTATTGTCTTCCCAGAAGTCTCAGTAACAGATATTATTTACAAAAAGTATATGAGCCCTCATGTTGTCCATTACCCTCAGACTGCCCTAGCATCCACAACGGTTATACTAGGCACATCCTTCTTGTACCTGTTACAGATTGGCTTACCAGCAAATGGACTGTTAAACAATCCATTTCTCTATTTTCTTACTACAAAAACTTTCTTTTAGAAAAATTCTGACACAACATCTATAAACGCAACTTCGTAATACTAGAACGGTTGAAAACAGGTTTCACATCAAGGTCTTTTAGCCAGCTTTTCCTGCCTTTCTCAACATACACACATGTGCATACAGGGACCTGGACCTATACCAATCCATAGATAAGGTAGAAGGGACTCTAGAGGAAAGAAATGCCCTTTGAAAATCAGGCTTCAGATGAGTGTCATGTCAGCATGGTGAGGGCCTGATCATAATATAGGAAACCTTTCCCTTGTTCCCCCCGGTAGCAGGCAGATGCAACAACAAAGCAATTTGATCCAGAGGCAGATAGGTTCTGGTCAGCTGGTATTCTTTAAGTCAAAGAGAAAAAAGGCAGGAGAATATATATTAGAAATTAAGGATTGTTGTCAAGAGATATAACAACTTTACATTAACAAACTACATGAAAAGACAGTTTACCCCTTCAGGCGCATACTAGCAGGGTTTCTATTGTCCTAGAAGTTTCCCTGCTTAAATCACCTGCTAAATTTTCTGCATGTCAAAACTAAATACACGAAAGGATAAATTACTACCTCATATTGCTCAGCTGTGACACTTCCAGTGGATTAAAAATCAGCCAGAACCCAAACGGGATCTTGCGGGCATGTGGGCGAACACAAACCAGAGATGGCAGTCTTCAGACCTTCACTGGGGCCTGGGGGGCTCATCTTCATAAAAGACATACAAGCGTGTTATCACATTCAACTTGAAAATTTTCCTGGCTGAGAGGACATGGTTGGGTTTATGTGGTTCAAATTAACAGCACTATGATGTAAAGCAGAATACATACTGTGCTGATGAAGGGGAGCACCCCTTTTTAGCCATCAGACAGCACTACACAAGCACATACGTCTTGGGTGGAGTGTGCATGAGAGAAACACATTCCTCATAATCAAGGGTAATTCGAAAGGCAAACAGTGACCAGAAGAGCATGCTATCCAGCAGAAGACTAATCCTGAACCCAACTCCACAGACGGTTACACAGCCTGCTGCAATGCCAGGGCAGATGCCAGGGAAGAGACCAGCCACAAACCGAACAGACATACAATCCAGAGCTTGGCATCTGGGTTCTTCAGCTGCCAGCCTTGCCTCATGAGTAGCCACAATGGTTGGCTCTTGTGCAGAAAACAACAGAGGAAGAGGCTAAAGAGGTCTATGTGCCACACTGCCAGCACAGGGAACAAGCAGTGCCAAGTGAGTATTGCAGTTTCATGCACGTGCCAATGTGCTTTGGAACCGCTTTTACATTTTCAAAAGTAACAACAGAATTCCTGCATAAAGCAAGACAAGCTCTAACATCAAGGACTGTTTCCCTTCCTTTTTTCAGAATTTTTTTGTAGGTAAATTTCTTTTTTACTTCATTTTGTTTGCCTCACATGCACACTTTAGACAGCTGTGGCAAAGGAATGGCCTTCATGCCTTGCACTCCATACTGATAAAATATTTGAATCTACAGGAATACGTGCACAAATCAGTTAATTTCATAACCAAATTACAAAGCCCCAGCTTGTAAGCCTCTGTTTTACAATGTGAGCAATTACTCCAAAAAGTAGCTGCACGAACCCCTGTGTCACTGCATGCTGAGGAGCAGCATGGCACTGTAAGTAAGGGGTTCACCTTCTTCTCTCTAAAAGCCCTGTTCTGCCCTGTTTACACCCAACTGACACTTTAATCAGAAGGAAATGTTTTTTATATAAATCACTACTTGCATGTTTATTTTGTTTTGGGAGTCTTTAGGTTATTAATTTGCCAAAAGAGCATTTCTGAAAGCGTCTATTTGTACACATGTATATGTGCTTTCCCGCATTTGCAATCCAGCAGAGTTGTTTAATTCAGATGTTGTTATTTCCTGAAAATGCCTGAATAAGTGCATTTCTTTGGGAAGCCTTTGTCTCACTTGAGGACAGTGCGTTCTATTGTTTGTATGTGAGCAAACAGCCAAAAGGAATTGGGTTGAGCAAGAAGCCAGCAAAAGGGCTGGCTGAGCCAATTATCCAGTGAAGGCTGCTTTTCGTTTCTGAAATGTCTTTTAAGGTAGGAGTCCCACTTAGTTATGGGGACATCTCTAGATGCTGGTTATGGACCAGAGGTGATTACTGTGAGACCTTACGGTAACAGTGAATGGTATTCTAAATACTGCTATGTTGCTTTGGTGCTACTGGAATGGGATCTAATGGTGAAACAGAAAGACTGCATCCAGGGGTTGCGATAAGGGTTTTTTCTGGTGTGACTAAAATGTTAGGTAGAATAAAATGCCAATGAAGGCAAGGTAACAAATAGCTGAAACCCTTTTTTTTTCAAGTCATGCTACCAGGATAGGAATCAGCCTTTCTCCCAGGAGCTTCTAGACGATACATCTTCGCCTATAAATCATACCTACTAAGGGCATCTACACCACCTCCCTCCCCAGACATTCATTAGCCTGCTTAATCACATTTTCTCTTTGCCACCTTCAACCTCTTCTCTTCCTCTCCTCTTAGCCCATTCTCTTACCCACTCCTTATTTTCCGGCATGTATTGAAGCATTCTATCAAATCACAGCAATACATCTAATTTCTGGGGATGTCCTAGGCATGTTTCATTAATTGTACCTGCAGTTTTACAAATGCAAATAACTATAATGTAGCCATCAAGCAATTGCATGTCATGTTTCTAGTGTTTTTAATTGCTCAAAATTGGCATCTTTTCCCATTGTACCAATGCTGTAAACTCCACTAATATCTCTCGGATAAGAGTTAAGAATATGAATCTCAGCTTTGAATGGAAATAGAATTATTCAGACTTGGACATATCCTAAAAATCCTACCTGTGACTGACTCTAGATAAGTCACAATATATTCTGAGCAAAAAGAAGCTGTGAAGGATTTTACAAATTTGACCCATAATGTTTAAAAGAATAATATGCTATATACGCTGGCTTAATGACAATATGTACAACATCCTTTATCCATACAAGGTACGAGCTGGTTGGCATTTGTTTTCTATCCCTGAACATAGTAATTTTTCATTGCTCATCTTTTTATAGCTGTTTTTGTTTCATTATTCATTTTTCTTTCCGTGCTTTTTGTATTATATAGGAAAAAGTATGTGCCCTCCATCAGCCGTTAGTGGAAGAATTTGATTTACCAGTTTTTAGTACCATACTTAAGAGCAGCTACAGTGAATTAATGTAAAACTTAAAATGATTATTAGATGTATTTCCTTGTCAACTCTCACCTCTTCTTCCACTTGCTGTAAGGCTGAATTTAGCTCAGTGATGAGTAAAGTCCTGATCCCGCTGTTACTCATATCAAAGATAGCAGCAGTGCTGGTGGAAGCAAGATCAAGTTCTTCTGATCTGCTTTTGAAATGAAAAAAACAGTGGATTCCTATTTACATGTATGGACTTGACTTGTCCAGCTTTGGAAACCAATCGCATGAGAATCATCAGACTAATTGTCTCCTGCTTTTATTGGGTTTTGTTTACTTTTCTCCTTCTGACAGATCAGGTACAGGTCACCTTTGCAGGTAAAATGTGGAACTGCCTAAGACAGAGTTTTGCTCTGTTATTGTTTAATCAAGTGTTCCTAAAAATGTAGGTCCAAGTCCTCAGCTGGTGTAAATTGCAGTAACTCAGTTTATTGCAGTGGCGCAACACCATTTTACAACAGCTGATGTTCTGACCCCTGTTTTCCAAACATGAATAACCAGCTACAATGCTGCTGCAAACATGGTCTGCAATGTTTTCTCATCCATTACGTGCGTAAGTGGGAAAAGTGGGGCAGGTCAGAAGGAAGCACTTTACATCATTATTGACACACAAAACAGCTTGGAATATCCAAAACTTCCTCATGCCCAATACCAAAATCATGTTGCTCAATGTCTCTTCATTACATCGCAATTTAACAAACTTACCCATGATGATAACAAAAGCACCCATCTCAGCGGCTAGGGCGGCTGCTCTTTAGCTAACACGCAGCCTTGCACTCCTCGGGATATGGAGAACATTTTGGATTTGAACTGGGCTGGATAACTTAAGTTTGACTGATCATGGGACTGAGGTAGTAGGTCATAAGAGGCAGAGACAGGGTGAACTATCCAGCCCTCTATTTTCCCCAGGGAGGTTGCCTCTACCTGCATTATTTCCGCACCCACCTCACTCTACTGCAGTAGAGCTGTGGCTCTTTGCAGGTAGCAGCTGTTGAAGCAATGAATGTGTCTTGAGAATATTTGTCCCTTGCAGGTGACATTCCCTCATTTTGCCACTGCTAGGGCGGTGCCTGCCAGGAAGCCTCCGAGAGTGGGCAGACTCAAGGGCTAACTACACATCGCTGTCTGGGCCAGGCGCTGCTGCTGCCCACTCTTCACGCAACGCTGCCAACATGGTCAGTGCTCGGCAAATGCACCCTGAGTCTTCAGCTGTTGTTCCCATCTATTTCCCTGGGGTGGGACCATTTTTACAGTGTGAGCAAAGTGACATTTCGTTAATTCACGCTCTGAGCTTAGCAATGATTTTTGGTCACGTCTCTTACTAAGGCAATAGATGTTATAAGCGTGAACTTCTTGATTAATGCAAGATCTTACAACTAAACTACCTTCTAGTGTGCCTCAGACACGTTTTTCCACAAGAGTCTGAAAATGTCAAACTTATGGTGAGACAAAGAGACAAAGAATTACATTGAATTTGGCACATTAAGTACAGATAATAATTTTGGTTTAAGTGGCAGTTTCACTAGGGAAAATCCACCCCATTGTAGTGAATGGGAATTTTCCCACTCATTTCTAGGATGTCACCCTTGATTTTTCATTGAAATGTTATACTATTTGTAAATTTATATGCACAATGAAATATATCTCCATTACTATAAAAAAGAGATATTATTAGCTCTATAAATTGGCCCTAAAGTGGGTGACATTTCTTATTGCAACCCTTGAAATTGTGCTTTAGCACAGAATTACATTTCATAATTTGATGAATTGATATAAATATGTTGCTACTGAAGCAAGGTTCCCTCTGTGTGTGTGTGAGCCTGGGTTTCTGTATGCAAAGTCCAGCCCGCCTCCCAGGCTGTTAAATATTGTCACTTGCTTAGATAGGTGGTGGCCAAGGAAAAGGTGGTGGCAAATGAAAAGGACATGCTATATTTATGGAGAAGGACCTATTCTGAAAACCTTTGAAGTTCACATTTGTGTCCAGGTCGTCTGCACTACATCTTCACATCTCTACTGAGCTGTCTCAGTATCTTTGCGGCTCTCATTTTTTGATACAAGAACTTCAGCCAGTCTGGGAAAACCATAGCTTCCTACTTTGGCTTTTTCAACGTAAAGGAATATACTCTCCATCAGTAGATAAACTTTGTCAAGGCAAGCATTAAATTAATACTTTACAGAATCTATAGAGATATGAATACTTTATTGGAACATTTACATTAAACCAATAGCAAAGTAAATTTTAAATTCACAGCAAAGAGATTCCCGTATGGTTATGCATTAACAATGGTTATACTATAGGATACTCATCTCAAATAAATCTGCATAGAATTCTCTCACCTCCTTCTGTCCGCCAGATCATGTATTGTTACTGAACACATGTAAGAGCCAGGGGATCGTGCTCATCTTCCATGAACAAGTGTGAGAACCTTATAAATGCTATAAATGTCTCTTTTTATACATGCTTTGCTACACCAGTCAATGGCAAAGTATGCGTAGTAGAGACCTATTATAGTCAACATTGAGATACTCAATGTAAGATACTCAGGTAAGAAAACCATGTGGAGATGTTTCTCTTTCTAGCTCCTGAGCCAAATGTTGCTCTCTGTTACACCCACAGAATGCCCATTAAATTCAGTGAGCTGAATTTAGACCAGAAAATGCAGAAAATAATTTTGACTTGGCAAATTTGAGCTAATTTTGCAGAAGATTAGTAGACAACCTAAGTAACTTAATTTGGAGAGATTCTTCTCTTGTTTCCACTCTTACCTGAAGATATTGCCAGGAGATATGCACTTAGAGAGCCACTGGATTCACATCTAAAATACATTGAATAAGGCAGCAGTATCCTAAAAAGCAGAACTGCAACAACATACTCCATTCTGAATTATATTCACCTGATTCATTTGTTTGTCTAGTTTTAGCACGTCTCTGTGCAAAATCAAAGCCTAAATATTTAGCTGCACTACTTTCCATGGCACTTTACTTAAGATGCCTTTCTGTTCTCACTTGTCCAGCCATAAATATCTTTTCTTTCCCTTTTCCAAGTCAGCAATACAAATATTTCTTGTATATTTCACCTCATAGTTTCCGCACTTGTATAGTCCTTCCATATTCAATCAAATCCTTTCATTCATACTTGTTCACTAGTATTTATTCCTTTCATTCTAAGCTTCGGTTCTCTGCTTGCAGGAACTCGGCAATGTTCTCCTTAATGTACACGTTTCTAGTTTGGAAACCCTCCAAGACTGGAGTTCATAAAATGTTAATGTTTGGTTCATACATAGGAGAAACACTTTTAACACTGCTCTAACATTTGGAGCAATTTGATCACTTGATAAAAACATGTTGAGGAGGCCCAGTGAGTTTTTCCCCCAATTTGTGTTTACTGTTTGGGATGTTTGAGCTCTTGTGTTGTCATTTCTCGTTTGGTCGGCTGGTTTGTTGCCGCCTTTGCTGACAGGCTCTGTGTGGCAAGCTGTCATGTTTCAGCTGCAGGTATCTGATAGAGCTCACATGCACATTGACTGACAGACTGTTGCAGCCCTCGTATTTTCAGGTATGCTACCATTCCCATCCTCCTTTCAGTGAATACTGATGCTGTTAAAAATAAAGCATAAGCTTTATCTGAAACCTGTTTCCAAGTAAGTCCGGCAGCGTAAGTTAAGATCCCTGATGAAAAGACGCTGGCTGTAACCGTGCATTTTGTCTAAGTACAGCCATTTTCCTTAAGTTCACGCACTATGGAGCTGGTTTTCAGCTAACAAGTGCCGGAGGCAGGTCAGCAATCATCCCTCGGTCCTTTCAAGCTCAGGTGGAAGCTCAAGCAGAAGCTACGGTCCTCGCTGGGGCACTCCACACTGGTCACTCCCTCTACACGCAGGGCTGGCAGGAGGACACACACCCACACAGCCCTTTCACCAGCCCCACCTTGGCCGGGCAAGCTTTCTCAGAGGACCACTTCCATTCACTTTATAGCCTTTTTGTCTGCCATACAGGAAGCAGAGCATTCATGTACCTGATAATCAGACCCGTTAGCTCATGCACAGCATCCTTCCTTCAAAAGGAAACCCATCCCCACCACCTTGTAAATAGCTGTGCAGCACAGCACCCTACAATTCAGGTACAACTGAGCTACTTTCAGTATCAGCCCTGATTATTAGCTCCATGAGGAATGTTTCCACTTCCATATGAAAGAAAAATTACCCTAACCTTCAGCCATAGCATGAGGGAATCAGTCATATATTTTCCCCTTCACATTTCTGAGAACACATAGAGGAAGAAATAAAAAATTAAAAATATTAGATATTGCCTTTTGACTTGACTGCTAACACAATAAAGCAGCATCGTAAACTGAATCATGGAAGTCTGCAGTCTTCATTGCTCCCTTTGCTGGTATTACTTCATGGATATTGGAGCCCTTAGGGAAACTGGAATATGAATAAAGATTTTTTTTTAAATCAGCCGGTTTTTCTTGGTTCTGTTTCTAAAAATAATGCAGTTTGCAAAAAACAGAAGGTTTGGTTTATAACACAAACAAAATTGTTACATTCTGAATGGGTTGTAAGTACCTGATTCTTTGCCTTTTTACTCATCCCTGCTAAAAAAAAAAAAATCTGCAAATCCATTTGCTAACCAGCTGCACCTCTGTACTGAACAGATAACAACCTGTGCAAGCCAGGCTTTGCTGTGAATCGGTGCTGATAGGCCTGAATCTCATAGCTTTTTTTAAATGCTAATGACAAGAAACATTTCCTAAGCCAAAACGCTCTTGTAGATCTGTCTACTTCTATTATGACTGATATTTGCTTGTAAGTACATAGAACACTTGTTCACTGTGCCTTATCTGCTATGGTGCAGCATGCTGACCTACATACCATTCAGCACAATATGATGCACAAACATCTTCTATATAATTTTTCATTTTCGACTTAAAAACAGTAGAGGCAAAATAGGATTGCTGCAAATCTAACAAAGAGATGGCATTATTTCCAAATAAAAATGTGCATTTTTCCAAAGAATTTATTTGTCTAGCAGCATGAAGTTCATACATAGCAATGCTTAAAAAGGGTGTTGAATTGCGATTAGGAAGGAAGGACTTAGGAAGAAGAACAAACCACATCTTTTCTACTTACATAGAATAATTAAGCTAACTTATTTCTCATCACAATTAAAAGTTCAGCCTTTCTGAACCATGTTTTCGCAATGTCACTAAATGCTGCTGATATAAGAATGCTGAAATAAGTGTGATAATAACAATAAAGAATGATGGATAGAAAAGGATACAGTAGCTAAGGGAACAGAAATGATAGTCTATTACCTGCCATTGTCAAGCTAAACAGAACTACAGTATTTATGATTTTTGCTGTGATGCCTGCTATGTTGTATAAGCCCAGCCTTTATGATGATACTTGTCTACTGAATGAAATAATTAATACGTCAGTTTTTATTGTAAATAAATATATGTCTATCCAGTGGCCAGACGTTATTTATATTGAATACAGAAATGCAGCCACAAATATATCAAAAGCTTGTAAAGGAAAATGTACTTTAAGAGCTAAATTTTAAGAGCAAAACAGAAAGTCTCCATCAATTCAGAACATTCCTAATTAACTTATATTCTGAAATGTTAAAGAAGGGCACAAAAAAAGTCTGCTCAAACAATAGGAAAAAAAAGAAATGCTTCGCCTTAGCAGGATACATTAGTCCTAGTTCTAAAAGGTATATAACTATAAATGACTTCTACATAGTAAAATTGTGTAAATAAACCTAAATTAAAGGCATTTTTATAACAATCTGTTTTATACATGCACTGAATTGAGATATATTTATTGCCCTGTTATTACCTCTAGATGAAAAAAAGCAAACAGTATACAAATTAGAGGAAGCATGAATGTTTAATCCTATAAGAATTTTAAATGAATGACACAACATGTATGTACTATTTATTAGTTTTCTAAGAAAATACTAATTTTCATACCCACAGATACTACAATTTTTTTTGTTTCTGGTGAAACGTGTGGTACAGGAATCAGCTTGAAGTTTTAAACTGCAAAAATTAAAATAATTTGGGGACCAATTCAAGCACTAGTGATGTAAACAGAAGTGTTTCCACTGATGCTTGGAAGTCCTCGGTCAGCCTGTTGGCTGTATTATCCCAGGTTGTTTCTCCACTGCTGTATTTTAGAACCAGCGAAAGGCAAGATGAAGTAAAATGTCTGGTACCTTTAGCTATTAGGCTTTGGTTTTATTTAAAAAATGTAATGCTATCTGTAAAACAATAGTGTCTGGATTGGTCAAAACTGACTGACATTTTTTGTATTTCACTAAGTACCTTCTTGTACATGCTCTGAAGACACCATCTCTCAGACCAGCCACTGACTTCTTGTCTACTGAAGTGACAAGCAATGTCTTGACTCACGTTACTTATATATCATTAATGAGAATAACATCTTTTAAATCCACAAGTAGCTTTATGACTCTAACATAAAAATGGTTTGCAGTGATGTGGCTTCCAGAAATATATTGTTACAGACACTAATATCTACAGTACAGAAGATGTTACAAACATCTTCTGGTATTACCCTGCGATCAATGCCTCTTTTGGTAGATTTAACTCTACAAGTAAGGTGGATTTTCCATTCATGTATCATCAGAAGCGTTTTCCAGGTTTCTTTTATAATTTTGCAATATCTGTCAGAAAAACTTTGGGCCAGATCTGCACCTATTATTCACTTAAATAGCAGGGTACGTAACAGCTATTGTGCTTAGCAGTTATGAGCTCTTTAATGTTAATAGAAGCGTAGACCAGAGATCAGACTCAACTATGCCAGACCCATGACCCACATGTTCCACACTGAAATCGCTGACTACTAGCCTAGCTATAACTAAGATTCAAATCATTCACTGTGCTTAGGAAGAGCCAAGCTTGGGAGATCTCCTGACGAATTGGGCTCCAATATATTAAACTTGTTTGTGCCCAACCCAAATGCACAAAAGGAGCATAAGCCTAATCTGAGATGAAGTGCTCAGTGCAATATTCAGGCTGGAGTTTCCACTCACACGTGCTTCCGACCTTGGCCTGCGGTGGCATGTGGGTGCACGCTTGCATGTAAACAGCATGAGTAGTAGGCAAATACAGTCTATGAGTGCCTGAATGACCTTGTAGCCACTGAGACAACTTTCATGATCAAGAATTATATTAATCATAAAGACCCCTGCTAGTATCTTATTATATTATCTAAGATTGATATGTCATGGTACACTGCACCTGGAATTGTCTTCTGAACCCAATAAGGCTTGTGTGACTTTTATTTTTTTGTTTCCAAAAGGAATAACAGAGAGGAAGGCTCTAAGATGTATGTTGCTATAGTTCTTTCTCACTGAATTCCCCAGTGCCTTTTAAACACGCACATGTCTGAAATAGGGGTTACTGTGATGCACCTCTTACAGAAGAGCACAGCTTGTAAGGGTTACACGCCTTATTCAAAGTCTAACGGGAATCTGTAAAGGAATGATGGAATAAATTTCAAATCTTCTCTCTCTTCATCTTTGTTTAGACCAGTACAAAATATGGATTCTTTCTCTTTCAGCTGTAGCTCTTGTAAAAAATTTGCATTATCCTAAAATGTATACAGGGCACAGTCGTCACCCTCTAACATGAGTACGTGCAAGTAAATATTGCCATTCTGAAGGCTGAATCTTTTCCATCAGATCGCACTTGTCATTGACCAAATAAACCAAGTCTTCTAACACAACACTGGAAACATAGCTGGTGTCTGCATATTAATTAGCCTTCCTGACCTGAATAGACTATTACCTAGGGCCCTGGCCTTCATTTCCTGAGCACCCTAAACTCCACTGCAATGAATAAAATGAAAGGCAAGGCCCTTATTTTGGAATTACATCATATGAAAATATTGCTATTGCCTAAGATATGGGATTTTTGAAAATGCCATGGAGAGTTTCTGACACTGCACAAAAGAACGGCATTGTTTTGTTCCAGATGAGGTCCCGTGCCCCCCTAAATGACTGTCACCCAAAGCTTAAACCATCCTTTGTGCCTTAGGAAAAATACCAAAATTATGGTTAGGGCTCCTATCATTTTGACCAAATACGTGTATAACTTCAAGCTGTTCTCTAGTTTAATAAAAGAAAATGAGGTAATACTATAAAAATAACTTCCTTTGATCCTAGAAGCACTTTATTGCAAGGTTCGCAAGCCAAGTGGAATGAAAAACTTTTAAATAAAAAATTAATGCAAAAAAGCAAAGCTGGGAGATAGCTAGATTTAAGAAATATTGCCTTATTTTTACTCAGAGCTTCTGCAAAAAATACTTTTGTTTTAAAAAAATATGATTCCCCTTTCAACTCATTCCAGACAGAATTTTACAGGTAGGCTTTGTGACTCATTAAATCCAGCTTTGAAGATGCACCATAACATAAAGTATTACAATTATCATATACTCTAAAAGCCTGTTTGGAATCTAACTCAGTAAACTTTATTAATGACCTCAAAAAGGAGGTAAATTCACACATGATGTTTAACTGGGAGGTACAGGGAGCGAAGATATTCATAGTGAGTGAAGAGAAAAGCAATGTCTCATGTTTTAATTTAGAAAAAAAGAAATTAAATTTACTAAATCTGGATAATAATTACTTGAAACTTTGTTTCTCAGAATTGTGCTTTTTCTGTAACGCACTGTTTCCCCACATACATTGCTATGTAGGTAAAATGGACACCTGGAAAGAATTCAATCCTTTTAAAATTACAGATATGTCTTCTCAACCTTTGCATCAGGCATTAAATAGTAAGTATCACCCCCAGGAATGTGTTGAACATAACACTGGGTGCAGAGGCAACAGGTTAGGCAGTGCTTGATTGAGCTGAGTTTGATAGTAGAAGAGAAAAAGGAGCATTTTAAAACTACAAAGCATCTAATTTGACAGGAGGAATGAATAGGAAAGGACAGTGGCAAAAAAGGAGGGAGATTTGGAAAGGTCTGTAAATGTTCTTAGGCAGGGAGACAATAGATTGTAAGTGAAAGTGGAAAATGAAATGTGTGTATGCATCATGCCGACTTAAAAAATAAGTGAGGAAGAAGAGGACACGTAAATATCTGAAAGGTGACTGAGGCCATACAGGCTATGAATTCACCTGTAAGAAGCTGTGCAAACCCCATCATTTGCGACATTTAAAATTGGGCTGTCCATGGATCTAGAAAATGCACTCTGGATAATAATCTAATATTACAGGGAGGTAAATTAACAGACCAGCAAGGTCTCTTACATTCCTTATTTATGTGATAAATCCATTGTAAATACACTTACACCATAAAATGTATATCTTTCCACAATGTACACAGAGCTGCCCTGTTCTGGAAGATGCTGAGCAGCTGCTTGGAGGGCACAGGTACCCTGTGCTTCCAGTAGAGTCATGCCAAGTCAACAGTTAGCTCCGAATTACAAAAAGAAAGAAAAAAAATAATCAAAGTAAAGACAGTATCTGCCAGTATTCCATGAGCAGAAGCCCATTAAAACTAAGAGGACATTTGCCTTTAAATGGATGGATATCATTATGCATGCAAAAGTGCCCAAAAATAAAAAGGCAGAGTGACTGCATTTCGAGGAAACAGTTGAGCGGCAGCAACCATTACCTTAGCAATTGCAGCACACGGGCTCTCTGCTCTGCAGTCTAAAATGAGGACATTCCCTTTGCTGTGTGATTTACTTTGAGTATGCTGTAATCTTCTTTTTCCTCAGGTAAAATGTCAATGAGCAGTGTCCCAAATGTTTTCCCTGATCTTGTCAGGAGCCGCTTTGTTTCCACAAGAAAAAAAGCCTTGTGCTATGTTAACACTGCACAAAAACTAGCCCAAAAGGAGCTGGTATGAGATGAGAAGCTTATGCCAGGCAAGGATCGCACAGGACTGCCGCAGTGCAAAGAACGGATCCAAATCAGCCTTTCCACAGTCTGAGCAATAATGTGTTCTAGCTTAGGGCCAGCATGCAGACTGCACTGCATCTCTATCAGGTTGCAAAGGTACCATAGAGTGGGAGGTCGTGCGAGTGATGCTCAGTGAAGACAACAGGATTTGGCCTTTAGTTCAGATGGCAGAGAGATATTCTGCAGAATTTAAAGACCTTGTACTAAGTAAATAACCTTGACACTGGATGGACAGATGGATGGATAGACAGAGAGACAGCTAGATGATTTTGTTTAACGTATTGCACAATATTCAGGCTTTAACAAATATATACATCTCAATACATATTTATTACCACTAAGTACTTGACCTTACCCCAATGTATTTATTGCTCGTAAGTACTGGACTGTGAAAAGCAGAAAGTATCTTCTGTGTCACAGCAGAGTTCAAAACATCGAAGACTGAGTTCTTTCATTTGGCAGCAAAAAGAATGAAAGAATAGATCTGAACTGAGATCAAAGAAAAGGGAAAATGCTGCCTTTGCATTGTAAGAGCCTTTTTCCCCATTTGTGCATTAAGCCTCATGGCAATAAAAGGGAGAAAAACACTAAGTGGCCCCTCTGCCGAAGCATGGTTGGCATGGGTTCAAGGCAAGTCTGCAATGAGGACTGCAGTCAACCACCAGCACATACCTCTGCCTCCCGTCATTACCACAAAAGCCCCCTGGCCCTTGGGTCACAGTGTGGTGGTACCGCCTGCCTATTCAATAACTGTATCCTCATTTTACATTATTCACTGGTGGAGGTGAGTGAGTTACTTTTCCCTCCTTCATGCTCTAAGTAAGGCTTAGGGAACAAATGGAGCATCCTTAGCAAATAGGTTATCTATGTTTCTGAATTTAATGTTGAGATGTAGCGTTAATTCTTATTTTTAGGGATGTGGGGAACTGTACTTTTCAGAGGCTCTCAGAATTGCTTTGAAGTAGATATTGTGATATGTTTTACTTTCACAGAGCTGCCGAGCTCCAAGTCTAGCATGGACAAGTTTGTATTCCAATAACCATTGATGACAGGCACATTCCCAGGTCAGAGATTTTGTTTGGCTCAAAATCCCCATCCCGTTTGCAGGAATAGGCTTTCTCATGGAAATAAGAAGAAGAAGAGTCCAGGAAGACAAATCAGTGGGATTTAATAACCTCTGTGTGCAGGTCAGAGGTATATTTGTAGATCAGTAAATCGAAAGCTGTGTTTTAAATATCCATCTTGATGCTCAGTTCCTGAATAGAATGAAAATAGCAAGACAAAGAGAATCTAAAAGGGCCTGTAAGCTGATGTATTGATGCAATAGCATGTTAGCAATTTATATGTGTGTCGTTTTAGTGCAGTTTTACAGTAGGATCTACAATCTCAGCAGTAAAATCCCTGCAATCTCAGGTGCTCTCTGAAAGTCGTGGTACATGCACAGGACCAAAAAGAAGGAAAATTCTCATCAGTTCCATCCAGGACATTTTCACATCTGTGATTTTCCATCAGTCAGCAAAGAAGAAGGTCATTTGGGGAAAGACAAATGAATTGTGATATACCTCCACAGTTCAATGTATGCTATTAGCACTTTCTAGTTCGTATCACCAGTTTTATAGTTAACAATATAAGCATAAAAGTCATGTTAGCACATTATCAGTAGCTTGCCAGTGCTAGCGAGTATTTAATTTTTAGGTACGTAAGTGCTTATCACCACGCAGACCAAGAGCGATCTTCTGTGTTCAAGAATAGAGTTTTCTCTTGATCGCTGTTCACAGGAATGTAGACAGCTATCATTTCATAGGCTTGCGCTGCCTCCTCTAAAACCCCATATACCTCATTTTTCATTCTTTCCACCCTCCTCATGTAGGTGACCGACATAGCAGCCATCGGCTGATGCCTGAATGAGATGGAGCAGGCACAGGCCATTTGCTCTGGCACAAGCATCCAAGCTTTCACCTGCACAGTGGGAAAATCCTTTCTACAGGGCATTGCCGCCATCCCGGGCTGCAGAGAGCCGTGCACAGCTGGGGACACCTGCAGCCCCTCCGCCCTGAGGGAGGTCAGCCTGGGTGGACGCCAGCCATGAGCAGCACCAACGTCCTGCTCATCAGAGAGGCTTCCAGGGCTGCACAAAGGACATCTGCGGGCAGGGGACCGAGCTGGGTGGCTCTGGTGGTTTGCTGGCACTGTCAGATCCTCTGATGTCACCACTGCAGCAGCAAGAAGGAGCTGGGGTCGAGCCGGGGGGGGTCTCCTGTCCCGCGACCCACTGGAGCAGCATTTTTATCATTCAACAGTTCCACTGAAAAACTCTTTCCCGTACACTCAAATACTCATCTAAGACACCAGAGCTAGATTTGGGGTAAATATACAACATCTGTATAGGCACAAAAGTAATTGAAGTCATGGAAGAATGCCTTTTTCAAGGGTATGCTACAAATCTGAACGGGTACATAAAAGCCGAACTTAAGCGCCAGTAAGTTTTATCACTGGCAGGAACAAGCTTTATGTTATCCAAAGAATAAGAATATATAAGAATTGTGTTTCCATAAAGTGTGCAGCCGAGGAGCCAGCACCACAGCAAGCATACATACAGGTGCTGGGCAGAACTTGATCTGCGGCCTCACTGATACTACAGGGCCTTTGCTTTATAAGGGCATCTTTTGTTTCTGTGTGCAGTTTGGAGCTGGTTGCTGGGAAAAGGAAAAGTTTATGAAGGAAGCAATTGGATCAAAGCAAACATAAACTTAAGACACCACTTTGCATTTACCAGGAAACCAGAGAGTACACGCTAAAATCAACTAGTCTGCTTGGTCATGTCCTTGCAAACACTGTAAATCTGCTCCCTCTGACATGCTAATGAGAAGCATCAGCAGAGGACACCGAATTCCACACCAAAGCCCAGCGGGGACAGAGGCAGAGTCTGTGATTAGCTTGTAACATAGCTCCCCATTTGAAGAAGACAAGATTCCGGTTTTCCCTGTACTTTGAGGCTGGCGCAGGGGCGAAGAATAGTATTTTGGAATAAACTCTAGTTGCTGAGTATGGTGTTTGCCATGCCTCAAACTGCTGCTGGACAGGCAGGTATGAAAACTGGCTTCCTACCTGCAGAGCTCCTAATCCTGTACCAGCAATGTACAAGAGATGGAAGGGGAAAAAGTACTGACACATACCTATGGATGGGCAGAAGTATGCACATGAAATGTTTCTTGTAAACTGAGGGGACCGACGCCAGCCGGTCTTGCACAAACACACAGGGCAGGTAGTCCAGACTCGGTGCACTGGTTCAAACTGAACACCGCCACGTCTCATGTTTAATTTGATGAGGAGGCTGGGGAGGGAAGGGGGCCTCCATTTAGTTTTTGTCTCCTGCTCTAAAAACGGTCAACTGAGAAATGAGGAACTTCTTTGTTCTTTCACCCTCTTTGTTCCTTGCTCCTCGATATACCTGCAGCGCTTTCCCCTCCCCAACAATTTCGAATCCCTCCCTCTCACAAACAATTGCGCAGCTGAGTGATTACGTTTTGATAGTAATCCTACTTTCTAAATTTGAGATCAGTCTAGAAAAGAACAACATTCCCTTATTATAACAGTATATCACATCTCATCCCCCACTTTCAACACAGCATCCCAGCGAGTTCCCACTACCCATCTGATGAGGAAAGGAGGTAGGTAACTTTCTGCCGAAGACAACGTCTCTCTCTTGCCTGTTTGCGCAGGAACCCAAGTCAAACTTTTTCCAGCAAGCTTCTCGGAGGAGAAGGCCAGAGCCGCGGCATTGTACAGCTCTCTCCTCACACTGGAGCTGTCAGCTACAATCAAAGCATCCATGTATGGTATTTCCAGTGGAAAAAAAAGTACACAGATGTATAGTTTGCATTTATGTACTGTAGGGACACCCTTGAATCGTGTTAAAAAATGTCAGTCAAGACATCTGGTCAGCTGTCCTAATCCATATTGGGGTTTTTAGACTACTGTTATGCCCCAATATGCTTTGAACATTGCCAATATGCTTTCTCTGCAGTAGCAGCAGTGTGTCCCCTTTGGTTTCACAGCCCATCCCCGGCATTGTTTTTTATAGTGTCACGTACCGAGCAAAATGAAAAACCACATACTGTATCTCGTGTGTCTGGCTAATGAAACTGGTAGGACAAACCTTGTGTGATTAGGAACAGGGACGGATTGGCTTAGGTCTAGTTCATCTTACGGACTGCAAAAAGAATCAGCTGTCACTTGTGCCATGCAGCAGATGGACAGTTTGCATCCGATTTACATGCAGGCGCCAAAGCCTTTAGAAGCTTTGGCAGCCCACTTGCCATCAGGCAGCAGACTTTGATGTCCTGCAGATGGTTACAGCAGCCATCTTGCGCTCGCGTTGCGTGGCGCTGTCGTGCCTCCTTGCAGGCACCGGCCGGCTCACTCCCGGTGCCTTTGGAGCTGCCGCAGCACGTGGTGCCTACCCAAGGCTCGGGACCCTTTGGCCACTGCCTAGGCACAGTTGCATTTTCATTTCAATACAAAGCTCCGCTGTGCTTTGCTTTTATGGCAACCGCGTGCTCGCACCCACATTAAAAATCCTAACAGTGCCCACCGCAAGCTGTCCCTGCACTCCCTCCTCTGAGCTTTGCTGTGTGTCACATTCCCTACCTAGAACCCCGACAAATCCGCCGCCCCCACTCCCTTCAACCATAATAGCATAATTTCAGAATAATCGCTGATCCAATTTCTGTATGAATTTAGCTCACCAATGCAGCTTTGCCTTAGCACGGTTCAACCCGTCCTAGGTAATGACACGGAACAAAGAGTTTTCTTCATGGTGGTCAGGCTAATCTTGCTCCATGAATAGCCCAGAGTAATCTATCAGCAGTGGAAAGCTGTGGCTGGAGGTCTTCCAAAATCAGCTCTTTCGCATTTGGTAGGAGCAGTTAGGAATTCTGACTGGCACTATTAGTCGGGAGCCATGTCATTGTGCTACAGAAGGGACTGCAGTTGTCCCCACTAGGTAGGATCAGCCCAGCATATTCTACCACGCTTTTCTGTCCCTTCAGTGTTACTGGAAGTTCAGCAAAAAGTCTCTGATGAGGCTTTAAGAACTGACCTAGAAGAGGCAAATTCAATAATGCATGATTTCCAGGCAGTTGGAAGTAAGAGAAAATATTTGGGGGACAGGAGGGGAGAATATACATCTATATCTATACACACACACACACATATAAATTGTCAATTAATGCAGACTGGTTACAGCCAGCAAACAAGAAGAAAAAAATAAAGTTAATTAGGGCTTTTTGAATCATTGTTATACATACAGTGCGTCATCTGCAGGTGCTACAAAAGTGAAAAATAACCATTATAATTACTAGTATTCAAAGATTCATATTTTCCCCCATGTAATTGATTTAGGATTATCAGTTTTCTTGTAGTTATACAATAGGCCTGTCAAGGTGTTTCCACACGTGTTTGGCTCATGCGTGTTCCAAAAACAAGTCAAAATGCCATTGTATTTTACATGGCACAGTTAAAGTGGCTCTGAAAAATAGGCCAGGTTTTACCTGGATCGTTATCTTGGTTAAATTATCTTACATATGTTTTAATTTTTTTCTTGCTCATCCTTCCTTTATCTTTTTTTCCTCTCTCTTTCTGTTAAAATACATCTGTGTTTGTTGACTGCCCCAGATTATATCTAAGTGAGGAGTGGGAGTACTTGCACCTGGTACAGTATATGTAGCTTAACAATACATATCATTACATTATTTACAGCTCATTTTATGTTATTCAATAGTAAACTGCATATTAACCCTTTGAGAACCTGGCTGGTGCTGTCTGGCGAGGCAGAGGAGCTCTGCGTTTTTCAGGGCTGTGGGAGTACGTCTATAACTGTATTCATAAAGATGGCAGCATGCTCATTACAACGGAGATCGCCACCAGAGCCAGCTAATTCCTCTCCCAGGAAATCTCGTCCGTAATCACATTCCTCACCACACCATGCTTGTACTTCTGCTGATAACACAGGTTATAAAAGGGACTCACTCAGTGCTGGAGTCAATTAATGAACCGGCTTTTTAACCTCCTTTATTGGAGTACATTCGGCACTGAGGGGACCCAATGTTGTGCTGCTGGCAGGAGAAGGGCCCAAGTGATGCAATTTCAAGCTGTTTCAGCCCTGTTTCCAGTTCCGAGAAATAGGCATCATGACTGACCTCATGCGGTACTGACTAAGCAGCCTCAGCGCCCAGAGGAAAGGACGCAGAACTCAGACGAAGCCCAGAAGAAACGCTCTCCCCACTGCCCAAGGAGGAAACATTATCTCTGATCAAAGGACTGATGGATTCAGGCATCACCTACACCTCCCCTGCAGCTGGAGAAGACCATAACTCACGATCTCTTATTGTGTTTGCACTTCTGGAGCGGTTTTTTTTTCCAGGGGAGAGAGGGAGAGAGGCAGGGAAGTTGCACAAAGGCAGGCGATATAGAAGAGGGAATGAATATGTCAGAAGCTGGGGTGACGGATGTCAGGGTGGGGTAACTTGAATATGCAGTGCCATGCAAAACCTTTCCCTCTGTTTTAGCAATATTCAGCGTGGTCATACCAGGCAGAGAAATGCACAAACTGGCCTTTCCTTTCTCCAGCAATTTGTTTGGCATACAGCACACGTATCTGTCAAAATGTTGTGTATGCCATGCGGTGCCGAGATAATTCTTCTTCTGTGGTAAGCACCAAAGTAGGAAGGGGATCCTGCATCATAACACTCCTATTCCTAACCTTTAAATACTCATCAATATCTCTGTTGCTGAATTAATCAGTCTCAAGATTATCAGCAATTTAGTTGCATTTTGTTGGTAATTAGCTTGATAAATTAGCATCTGCAATATAAAACTTGACATCTTATTGTTCCCTCAGTTTTATGGTACTTCTGAAAAAAACGGCAGCTTATTTTAAAAATGATCACTTCTATTACAATAAAGGCAGATACCAGAACCAAAGTTTGACAAGCTTAGTAGCCGACAGAAACAAGCTCCATTGATATCCACTGGGCAAAATATCAAAGATGAATAGCTCATAATGCAAACTTCAAAAGTATGGTTTAAAAAATTAAATTCGAATCCGTTCACTGTGGGCAGCTGCTTATTGTGAGTAAAATAAAATAAATGGTCAATGAATTCATTTTCCACATTTTCTGTAGAAAGGCTGACAAATAAACTTTGAAATGTGAGGGAATTGAGAATTAATAGGAAATAAATGTATTTATTCCAGCAAGTCCCTTAGAGCTATCTGAATTTTCCCAAATCAGGTAAAAAATTAAAGCTTTTCTTCTAACCCTGCTTTTCCCTTCTGGGCCATATTGCTACGTCTCGTGGAGATGCCACTGTGCAGGACACTAATGTCTCTTTTTGTTTTGTGGGCAATTTTCAAAAGGACTGGCGAAGGTTTTTCCCAAACAGCATCCAAAGGCAAGCCCGTACTCCCATTTCCTCCTTTTCATGATGAAAGGAAAGAGTGGGTAGGTATCTTTCTCAGAAAAAAAAAAATGTTTAAAAGATAGCAATTTTGCAGTACAGATATGGTATTATAAACTGAAAATTCCTCAGCATTTTGTTTTAGCCATTATATCCATTGTAGAAAACTGTACTAATAGAAACATTCCTATTAATCTGAATTTGAGATATTTCATACAATGTATATTACCTTTTTGCTGCCTGCAACCTTCTGCCAGGTTTTTTTTCCCCTTTTTTTAGGAGGTGCTTTGAGAGGAATATACCATGAGAACAATACACAGCTGCTGCTGTATAGAGATATCTAATTGTCAATATTGTGGAATTTCTACAGCTTATTACTTGCATTCAGTCTAATTCTGGGCAAATTGCCAGTCACTTCAGGGACATTCAAGTGAGCCATATTACACGTGGTACGGCATCACAGCTTTAAGATACCCGGCTGTTTTGCCTCTGGCCAGGGAATGTTTGTACCAATGCTACTGAGTAAAGGGGGGTAACTACAAATAAAATAAAATTTGTATTTTTTCAAGTGGGCTGCATTTCAAGCCCAGATGTTAGTAATGAAAGATTCAATTTAAGGATTTAAATTACAAATAAATAAAGTATGAAACAGATGTGATTTTTAAGGAAGTTCAAATTATCCAGGAAGAAAAATATCTCTGTGCATGACAAAGTAATAGGGATTGTCTTGAGAGTCTGTTGAAAACAATCTGCTGTGCTAGATACACCCTTAGGACAGGATTGGTTTGGAATGGGAAGGACTGGTGGAGCTTGTCATTAAACAAAAATTGTGTTTAATAAAACTTTATAACCGTGATTAATCCTATGAGGCCCTAAAGGAGTTTGCAGTTTCTGATAAACACATTTTCCTTGTTTGCAATGGTAATGATATTTTGAAGTGAATGGAATCTGAACAAAAAACTCTAAGGGTAAAAAAGGACTTGTCAGGTACCACCTCTGAAGAAATTACAATGGCACAAAAGAAAGAAGGGCCACCCACAAGGGAAACCTTAGATTATATGTTTGAAAGAAGGGGAAAAAAATGATAGGTCAATGCAGGTCTCTCTTTACAGTAGTTTGATCACCACAGAATTGCCTATAAAAACCAGAGAAATTATTCGAGGCCATCTAGCATGTGAAGATTAGAATCCCACATGTTCGATGCAGGTGCTCACTAGCAAATGCATAAAGGACTGGAGCTACAGCAGTGATTTTAAGTAATGTGTATGCAGAGAGCAGGGAACATCGCTCAGCATGGATGCTTTGCTGACCAGTACAAAGCCCCAGGGCTGCATGTTTAAAAAGTCACATTTTGCAAGGAGAGCAGGTAAGCAGTAGCTGTTGATGGTGTTGATGATTAAGGATCTAATTCTGCAAGGTGTTGAAGAACACACCTGGCTTTAAGCAGTGAGGGACATAGACCTCCTCATGTGCTGCACGGACTTTGCCTGAGGAGGAGTCCATGCGTTCTTTGCCCTCAGGAAAATAATTTTTAAAGGTTCTGCAAGCAATTAAGAAATCTGTGTGCCCAAATGGAAGGTAGAAGGATTGCATAGTACATTATAGAAAATTCTAACATTCACTATTCCCCTAAAACAGAGTGGGATAGAATGCTTACGCAATGGGGTGGAAATAAACCAGGTCAGAATAGCTGCAGTAACGATGTGCTAAACATTACCTACCTTTTACCTGATTTTATCTTGAGAGGCCACCTGTAGTTAGTAAGAGGACTGCTTTTTATTATGTGCACTACTTATAAATTCTATATATGCTACTTACCAGCACAAGAACGAGTGATTCCACCCTCATTGCAGGGAAAAAAACAAAACCGAACAAAAAACTTCAACAAAAAAACAGCTTTCTCTGGTGTGAATACTCTAGCTCTTCCTAGAACTGTCAGAAGCCCTTTCAGTTTGTCTTGATTTGGGACAAAGACACATTTAGAAATGCTGCCTTCAGCTGGGAAGTGTATTCTTTTTTTTTTTTTAATGGGAGAGAATGAACATTTTCAAGACATGCTAAACCCAAAAGTTTTTAAATTAGTCTTTTTATTTTCCTCAGTTTTATTCTTAGAGGTTTGTTTTTGCTTAAGACTTTTCAAGTCCAGTTTCCTTTCCTGGCTATATCTGAGTTTAATATCAAAAGGTAGAGTGCAGCACAGCTCTGCTACCTCCTAGCTCTTTGTGATGAATTTTTCATTTCCTACATCATTCACAACTTCTTGCTGTAATTTCATATGGCCTGTATAGCACTGTATATATCTGGACCATAAACGGAGACAAAATCAGGTTGAGCCTTTATGAAAATATGCCCTATTAAAGTGCAAATTTCCTTGCACCACCATATCACAAGCAGCTTTCACAGGAGAAGAAAAGAGTGTCAATCCAGTATCAGCACATGAGTGGCTCCAAAGACCCAAAGGACCTTTACAATCTCCAGCTTCTACGATTCCATAAAGATACGGTGCTTCAAGGCAAAACAAGGAAGATTTTTTTCAGTCAGTCTCCAAATATTTCAGGTTCTTCTATTATCCAGCATAACACAAACAACATGAAAAGCAAAACAGTGTTGTAAGGTGAAAAGAAAACATAAAGCACTGAAGTTGTAGCATACTGTTATTTTCCAGATTAACAAGCAAATGTCTGTTTGAGGTGATGCTGGGCCACATTGTATAGATATGTTGGTTTTTTTCACTCTCCATGGAGAAAAAGCTTTTGAAAAAAAAAAAAAAAAACCCAAACAAACAAACCACAACAGATTTGTATTCCTTTCTGGCACAGTGTCCTCATTAACTTGCAGTGGGAATGAAGGACCCTCGGTACTTTGCAAAGACGCTCATGATCTTGCAGGGTTTATCTCCATGAACTATGTGCATCCTTAGCTAGCTTGCACAAGGAAGCCTAACATATAAAATAATCTAGTAGCATCTGCTCTATCAAAACCTATTAGTTAATGCTTCCATTTTAGCAAAGTACTGTTAGAAAGACATTATGGTCCTGAAGCAGTCACAGCCTAAAGGTGGCATTTATGTTGTTCTGGGACTGACTGGAACCATGGCCCAGAGGAGACCCTGGAGCGTGCTCAAAGACAAGTATATTGTTGTACATCATGTATTTGTTTGCCTTCCAATATTGGGGGGGGTTAAGTTACATTAGCTTTAATTCTCATTTTCTTGTAGTGGCTAGTGCTTAATTGTATTTTTTTCCCCTTCAGATTCTAAGGTAATCATTTGAGGATTTATCTTCCAGTTAAATAAATTCCATACTGACAGCATTAGTTTACAATGGGAAAACAAGTAGAATAACAATTTATCATTTTTTATATGGCTGCATGCAGAACAGTGGCTCTGTTTTTTGTATTATTATTACAGCAGCAATTAAAAGTGCCAGGCAGGGACCAGTCCCCACTGCATTATGTGCTATTTAAACATAAAGTTCAGCCTCCCTAATAAGTTTACAGTCTCTCTTGCACAGTGCCAGACTTTCTTGCCCTCACAAACACACTGGCTCCTTGCTGTATCATCTTCAAAGGGTGGCCTGAGGATGCCTTTGATACCAGGTGTCCTGGTTTCAGCTGGGATAGAGTTAATTTTCTTTCTAGTAGCTGGTGTAGTGTTATGCTTTGGATTTAGTATGAGAAGAACGTTGAGAACACACTGATGTTTTCAGTTGTTGCTAAGTAGTGTTTAGACTAAGTCAAGGATTTTTCAGCTTCTCAGGCCCAGCCAGCAAGAAGGCTGGAGGGGCACAAGAAGTTGGGAGGGGACACAGCCAGGGCAGCTGACCCCAACTGGCCAAAGGGGTATTCCATGCCATGTGACGTCATGCCCAGTATATAAACTGGGGGGAGTGGGGCTGGGGGGCCAGATCGCTGCTCAGGGACTAACTGGGTGTCGGTTGGCGAGTGGTGAGCAGTTGCATTGTGCATCATTTGTTTTGTATATTCCAATCCTTTTATTATTATTTTTGTCATTATTATCTTTATTATTATTATTATTATTATTATTATTATTATTATTATTATTATTAGCAGCAGCAGCAGCAGCAGCATTATCATTACCATTACCATTATCATTATCATTATCATTATCGTTATCATTTTCTTCCTTTCTGTCCTATTAAACTGTCTTTATCTCAACCCACGAGTTTCACTTTTTTTCCAATTCTCTCCCCTATCTCACTGGGTGGGGGGTAGTGAGCAAGCGGCTGCACGGTGTGTAGTTGTTGGCTGAGGATAAACCACAACACCAGGCTTGCCTGCCACGAAGACCCAGAGTCTGTAAACACAGCCTGTGCCTGGGCTCCAGGGTAGGCAGGAACCCCCCAGCCCCACCGTGCCTGACAGCAGAGACGCACAGCCCACAGACTGCCTGTGAGGCAGACGGACGGACGGGCGCAGGTGAAGGTGAACTGCAGCAACATCTGCAGCCATGACTCTGGAGACCCCCTTCCACAGCCCACAGTTTCAGCAGGGGCTTATCTGCCTCTAGTTACAGGCAGTGTAACTCTGCCGTGGGGAAAGATGGTGCTCCTTCCAGTACTTTATAATCCTTACCCGAGGACCTTGTCACGCAGCTTAACATATCATTTTCAATGGTCTTTTAAGTACAAGTGCACATCTGCAGAAATATTTCTAAAGCTATATGTAAAGTTTAATGTATAGTGCATAAATAACAGATGCACAAGTGCATCTTGAGATGAACAAATTCTGTGAACATATTCATAATTAGAGATTATAACACATTGCAGACTTCAGGAAAGATATTTTCTATGAGGAATTATAGGCATCAATGCATCGCAGAGTGAGGGGCTGGATTTAGATCATGAATCTCTTTTTCCAATTTATAAAGCTGCCAAAGTTGACACAAGAGTAGGTAAATTAATTGATAGGCCTTGTGCTATAAAGGTGTAGGCTTAAAATGAAAGCCTCAATATGCCATACATCCTGCGGAGCCCGAGCAATGTGAGGCTCCCTATGGGTTAGCCTAACACAGAGATGAGAGGAGTCCCCCGAGTCAGACCATTTTGCCCATGGGCTTTATAGACTTCCCCACTCTGGGTTTACTCCCCCTGCGATGCAGTGCCTGCCTGATGCTGAGAGCTGGTGTGCACCCACCAGCACAGTGCCGGCAGGGCGTCACCACCCTCGGGCAACGAGCCCAGCTTTGGGAGCCCAGCTAATGCCTCTGTACACATCACTGTGGCACGTGGAGGCACCAGTCTTCCCAGAGCTAGTTTTGGATTATTAGTTGCACTAAACTCCATTGCAGCTCCTGGCCCTGCCCTTCTGCTCTCTTTGTATGGACTGGCTAAAGCACAAATCCAGGTGCTGCAGGTCAGGGAGAGCTTGCACGCTTCTTGCCAGTAGCGCACCTGATCTGTGGGTTAAAAGACCACTTTGGTTTCCAGCGACCTCAACCTGACAGCTTTCATGAGCACTGAATCTGCTTTTAAAAAATGGAACCCCTCAATGGAATTAAAGCCCAGTAATACAGTTGTCTGTTATTTATTCTATATTTAATAATCCCTCTCTATGACACACATTGGAGGTATAGGAGATGCTCTTATAAACGTTTTAAAATAAACCCATTTCTTTCCCAGGAGGTTCCACCTGACACAAGCCATTACTGAAGATTGACAGGAGAGTGTGCTGGTAGCTAAGATGTGCTGTAAGACAAGCAGAAGATACTTAAATGATTTATTTACTGTAAGGCATTTGAGGAGCTGTTTGGCCTCTGCAGAAAGGAGTTATGGGGGTACTGTACTTCCAAACTGAGGCACTATTTTGGGGAATAAATTGAAATACAAAACTTGGCGATTTATTACATACATTAGTTATCAAAACGTTGGCTTTTCCACGCCTATTAGCCCGATATCACTGGTTTCAAACTAGCAAGCCGGAAAAGACAAGGAACGTGAAGTGCCCTTGGGAATCCTACTCTCCTAGGAAGGGGAAGGGAAGTATTTCGATCACCCAGTGCACAGCAGGAGGCTGACAGCAGATCATGTTGAATCAGTTTCAATATTCAATGCAAACTCAATAGAAGGACATGGGCAAGAAGTAGGGGAATCCTCCCAGGAGTCTAGACTGCAAGAAATACAAACCTAAGTCAATGCACCCCTGAAAAGCAACGTTGCCTACTTGGGAAACCACTAAGAAACACCAAGCTCTCTTCAGCAGCAGCAGCAGAAAAACACTGTGTGTTACCTCTTCTAAACAGAGGAACAGTTTGTCTCCCAGAGTTGCTGGTTTGGATGAGGGGAGGTATTTGGTTGTAGGTCCTTACCTGACTAGACCGTAAATCATGAAGCAAAAGATCCCCCGAGCAATCTTCCAGAATGGGGAAGAACTAGCTGAGGGTATGGAAAACTCTTCCCACCATATGTGCAAAGATGGAAGGGTTGATATCAGGGTTTTTTTCCTGAGTTTAAAGTGGCTAAATAAACGTGAAATAGCAATAGACAAAAATTAACACTTAAAATAATGTTGATTTTTCAATGCCTGTAAACAATAAAACTTTCCT
Source organism: Pandion haliaetus (assembly GCA_013401275.1). Taxonomy (NCBI): domain Eukaryota; kingdom Metazoa; phylum Chordata; class Aves; order Accipitriformes; family Pandionidae; genus Pandion; species Pandion haliaetus. The sequence continues at coordinate 31,198 of VYZV01033753.1, read as the reverse complement.
TCAAATATTCCAAAACCAGTCTTTACTGAGAGGATAAACCTGTCATTTTTTCAGACCAAACAATTTTTCCAAGCTATAGTTATGGAAGGGGAAGAGAGGGGATGTGGAAAGGTGCATGAGCCAGGCTGTGCAGCAGAGGCTGCTTGCAGATTTAATTGTACTGAACTGTTGCCTCTCTTTATGTCTGCTGAATTTAAACCTCCTTACACCACCAACAGATCCAAGTCCAGCAAAGCACATCAACATGTGCTGAGCTCTAACTCATTCAGATTACTCACACGCTTAAAGAAAATCATGTGCTCATGTGTTTTGCTGGGTTTCTCACCGCAGAACCAGAAGCAATTTAGAAATGTTTTCACTCTTGAATGAAATTAAGAATTTGGGAGCAGTCAGCAGAGGCTTTTTCTACAAAACCTGCATTTCTTTGTGTCTCTGCAACTTGACATTCTGCTGTTTCTGCCATTTACATCTTGTTAATGCTGGGCAGGTGTTTTCCAGTGCAGGCTTTTCCATTAGCAGGATGTCAGAGGGACACACACAGGACAGTGGGATTCTTGGAAGCTGCGAGGCACTGGCAGCCTCTCTGAAGCTGCATGAGAAACAGCACAACGTCAAAATTTACTCTTCAAAATGTTTTAAGGTTCAGATGTTGCATCACGTATTTGGCTAAATTAAATTTCCCGGCAACTGTTTCCTTAAGCAAACATTTGTTTTCAAACCAATCCCTGTTTTTATTTCCCCCCTCAATGTAATATCTGAATCAGCAGATTTTAAATACTCAATATATCTTTAAATGCCAATGCACAACAAGTATAGCAGGTGTTTAATTGTGGTTTAAAGATCCACATTTTTCACATTTTACAATCACAATTAAAATTAAGCAATAACACCAAAGGAGTTCCGGTATGCAGCAATAATACTTACCCATATAGTGAAATTGATAAGGATCCAGATATAATGATGCCCATTGTAGTAACCCTGTGGTGACTGATTGCTATTCTGCTGTTAGCAAACAACCAAGAAATACTTTATTTTTTTTCAGAATTATCAATTTGTTTCTAGGGTATGAGAACAATGAAAACCTTAAGGGAGAAAGCAATAGTTAGTGAGGTATTAAAACAGTTCTATAACTAATAAAAACACTAAATCAAGTTAGATGTGCAGCAGTGTGTCATTTCTATTTTAATAAAAAAGTACATTATTCTCTCCTCAAAATTACAAAATTTTATTTTTTTTAGTCATTGCCAACATAATCGGAAAGTTAAAAAAAAAGTCATAAATCTACAGTTTCTGGAACTGTCATTTATGTGAGTTTCTACTCTTTAAAAAGACATAGTATAGCACATGTATTCATAAAACAATCTTCCTGAAAACTTATTTGCATCATTGCTTAGAATTTTTTTAAGGGGAGAGCTTGGGGAATTTTAGATAAAAAAAATGTTTGAGTTTCACAATGTCTCCATACATGAGTGAGCTGTGAAACACGTTCTTAGGAGCTATAGCTCCTACACATATTATACTAGGTGGTAAAATAAATCTAATGGTTTCATACTGCACCGCAGATCCTGTGATATGGAAAAACCAACAGACAAACTTAGCTCTTCTAATGTGGAGACTTAAGTAATAAAGTTCATTGCTGAAAGAATGACTGATGGTATCATCTCAAATTAATGTGCAAAAGATCATACTCCTCAGCTTCCAAAAAAGCAGAGCAAGAGAGAGGTGATGGTCACATGGCTGGGAATAGTATTTCTATAATTTGGGTGATCTGAAATTCATTGCTTATTAATATTTAATAACTCTACAACTCAATCCCATAGTTGTCGCTCAAGCAAATTTCTCATAAAGGTTCATAACATGCATAGATGTGTAGAAAAAACCTCAAAATATAATTAGGAACAATGGTAAGTAACACTTGGTGTCCATACTGTTCTGGTCAGAAGGGCTAGAGGGAAGTGGCACCTGTGGTGAGATATGGTCACTTACTTGAGAAGAGGAAAATTTGAGAGTTCTTGAGAATGGCACTCCTTCCAGACATGCTGAAACAGGGCACATTACAACACTTGAAGCTTAATTTTCCGCTCTGTCAGTGGTACCATCAATATTAACTCTTTTGTGCACCTAGAAAGCCTGGAGCATTATGAGAAATTAAACCTTTATGGAACTATAGTGCCCAATCTTCTCTTTCTTCCTGAAATCAGTGTGGAAATCTGAGATTTTATGTGAGTGGAATGGTGATCTGCACATCGCTGCATTCCCTTCTTTCATGTCCCACCTCAACTCTCATGAACATCCAGGGATAGTGCTAATAAACAGCATATAAAAGCACAAGAGGATCTAGACCTGCTCAGCCAAAATATGGATGCTCAGTCAATTTCAACTTCCTTCTTCAAGCTGGTTCCAATGAATCTGTTTCACTTTAAAAAAAATTAAGTAAAAGTGGGGGGCAGAAACTGAATGTGTTTCACTTTATAAAAAAATAAGTGAATCTAGGGGGTTGGCAGAAGCATTCTGACACTGTTAACAGCATGTTTTCGTTGACTTAGTTCAAGTCCAGCCTGCCTTCCACTGCTCCCAGCTCCTTGGATTTGGGCTTTCTGAACATTCCTGAGATGTCAACATTTCATCCAAATCAAGAAAATGTTTACATTTCCAAAGCTCTCATTGAATAGAAACATGGTTTCTTGCCCAGGTCTAGCAGATTAGCCTGCTCCCAAATTAAAGCACTGGCGAGAAGCTAATGCAGCTTAATTCCCATTCAAAGAAAACCAGCCATTTCTAAATCTGCTCCTTTTCCTGTAGATGTACCAGCTGGAGAAGGTCATGTAGGAGAAGAGAGAAAGAATGGGAAGGAACAGGATGCAGAAAGGCTGCCATGTAGAAGGCTCTGTGTTTAGGTGAGAATAGAAGCTAAGGAAGTGGTGAGATATAAGAGAAATGAGTGGGTGGGGAAGAATTCTCTACTGATGGCCGGCTGACGGATGGCCATTGTATAAATACCTTGTAACTGAGAGGCACTTCCCATCATGAAAAGTTCACTGTCTAAATAATTCAAGCACACAAAGGACCAAAAAAAGAAAATGCATTTTATGGATGGGAAACCAAGGTACTTTGCTAACACTGTACTGTGTCCTTCTTATCTGACCCGATGAGCCTTTTCTTACAAATGCATTTTTGATGTGCTTAACAAAATGCATTCACTTCATGCAGTTGGCAGACTTAGTTGTTGCATCAAAAATAGTTAATGGCAAGTATCAGCATTTTTATATTTCTTTCCTTGTGCAAGTATTTAATAACAGGGAAATAGCAAACAACAGCTGTGTAAAAGGAAAGAGCAGTATAAATGAATGCTCATCCTGCATCACAGGGAACGATATAAGCCTAAGATTCAGGCTGGGAACTTCCCCCAGATTCCAACCAGATGCTTTGCAAACAGTTGGTTTGCCACACACAAAGGGGGTCAGGAGAAACCTGAGGGGTATCATTCTTCGCAGGTACATTGGGCATATATGGTATCATGTAGGAAGTCATGAGTCTACCTGTAGGTAGCAAAGACCAGAAAGACCTCCAAAATTAAGGGATCTAGGCAAAACAGGGAAACAAAAAGATCCCATCAGGATAAACGTAAGCAGAAGGCGTGCATGCTGGAGAGCATGCTGAGAATGACTCCAGCTCAACTGGAATCAAACTGCCCCTGACATCTGTGAAGCCAAGGGCTTTTGCCCTGCTGGGAAGGTCTGACTTACATTGCCTTTGCCTTTGATGGCAATGTTGAGCCTCATTTTGGGAGACTTGTGGATAAAGAGGGTTTTTTTTTTTTTTTTTTTTTTTTCTCTCTAGGCTTCCTTGATCTGATCATGACGCAAAAAAACTAATTACAGCAATTAATACAGAATTAGAATAGTTTCATGCTAACTCTGTGAGTAGCTTTCTAGCAGCAGATTGCCTAGAGATACGGGGTTTGAAGCAAACTCTAAAGCTCTTATTTTCCTGATTACAGCTGTTGAAAAACTAACATGTTGGTCCTCAGAATGAAGAGGGAAAGCTGACTATGAAGCCCTTATGAGTATATTATTCTGCAAAGTGCAGCAATACATTAATATAGACAGAGGCTTACAAAGGAGCTAAGAAATGTGCTCAGAAGTCAAATCCCATTGCATTCTCAGGCTCTTCACTACTTTTCCATGGTGGAAAATTATGCCTACCTGGTTATTTCCCTTTAATGCCACCAGATAGATAGGAGTAATCAAAATGGGAAAGCAAAACAGGAGATGCAAAGGGAAGGAGTCAGCTGCAAGTTTTCTTCATTGACTTTAAACAATATTAGGCAAAATCTAACAAATTAGTGCAGAGAACCTACCACATGGTATCAACGTGACCTCAAAAGACTTGCTCTCCTTTTAAACTTTAACATCTATGTCTATACAGGAATTAGCATATACACTCTGGACACACGTTACTCATGCTTACTTTTGTATAGCACCAAAAAAAAAGGCAAGAGAAAGAAAGTGTAAACACTTGCCAGCATATTGTTTGCTGGCAATAGCAAACAAACTGAATACTGAACAGTCATGCTTCATCCAACAAGCATCGCTGCTAGCCAAATGCAGGCTTACAATTGTTTGGATGAAAAAGAGACTACCATCCATTCACCTCTGTATTAAGGATTTGATGAACTGTGCTGCAGCAAGCTAGGAATCAATCTTTTGGAAAGAACTGATATGAACACTTACTACAGGATGTGGCAAAGTGTATGAACTTCTTACACACACAGTTTCCAACAGCAAATAACTATAAACATCACAGACTGCGTGGTTCATGCTGACAGGGAGCAAAAACAATCCCAAACAGCTTCATCAGAGGGAACCATATGTGACCCCTGAAAGTCATCAGCTTCAGTTCTCTTCTCCTTTCACATTGCTCTAAGAGACTGAAGAGATAGTAACTGGACATACTTCCCTGGCAGATTGACCCCTTCCTCTGCCCCCTCAGCAGAGAGGCATTTCCTCCTACACCCACTCCCCAGCCTCTGGATGAAGAGCAGCAGGTTGGTGTGGGTCGTGATTTCCAGCTGGGGAGTGTCTCCCAGGCTATCAGGGAATCTGTGGTGAGAATCCTCCTCTGCTGCATCAAGGGAAGTGCAGGGAATTGAATGGACTTGCACCCTCTTCCTCCATTTAGTGCAGTTTTAAAATACTATGCCAAAGTAATGCCTTTTCCATGATAGAAAGCAGCTCCCCTAAAGAAGGTAGTCAGTACAGCACAAAAGATGTGGATCAAGCTGGACAGAGAAAGCTTGAAAAAGCCTCTGCTTCTGTGGCCAGTCCAAGAGATAGAGTGTGATGTGAAGCTCCTTGCTATAGGCGACAGGATTTTGGGAACACTGTTGCGAGATACAAGGGGAGAAGGAGAAGCCATAGCTGCAATACGATGTCCTCTGTTGTGGCAATGTAACTTTGGGGAAGGGAAAGTGAATCCAGACCATGAGCTGTACTGAACTCTTGCGGTACACAAGCAAGCTTGGATTTGGCGTGAAATTCCAATACATATTCAAAGCACTCTACATGTATAGTTTGTAAGAAAATCCTCAAGATAATGTGAAAAACCCTGTAGCTTACAGTAACACAACCTGTCAAAGAAACAGATGTGTCCACAGAAAATAAAAAATTCTGAGTGTGCAGCCAGAAAATGTATAATACTAAGAAGCCGTCTTAAACAACTAACCATTAATGGAACAAACCTGTTAAAATAATTCTTTTTCCATGCACAAAGGTTATGTGTTTAATAGATTTTTACTGTATTAGCACATAAATGCACTTTCACTTTCTGTAGCTAATCTTGAAGGAACACACATTAACATACCGTATTTTTCTGCTGTATTAATGAACATTACAACTAAGACAGTATTATACTCATTATGTACCTAATAACTAACACATGATCACAAAACATTACTATGTTAACACTTTCCTGTGGAGATGTGAAATGAATAGCACCTCTGTTTGGATGATTATTAAAAAGAATCTTGCTTACTAAGAAAAGAGATCCTTGTATAATCTTTTCTTTTTGTTTCACATTGCTTAGAACATACCTGACGTCCAGCATCCATAGTGTTAGCCAGCTCTGCACGTGAATTAGATGCAGATTCAGGGACTGGGTATTAAGATTACAAGATTATCAACTTATTTTACATAAATATATATACATCTGTAACAAAAGTACTGAGGTCCATGAAATGGCCTCAGGATTGAATGTGGTTCCATAGACTCATTATGAGCACTAATGGAGTCAACAAGTGTTTGCTGGATTTGAAGAATCAGATCTACATGCTTTCTGGTAATTTAAATGTTAAAACACTGACAGAATGTCTTAGAGATTAACTGGACAACATGTGTTCTCAGAGGCCACATTTGTGCGCAGCCAATAGTTTGGGGACTTATCAATATGATCATGGTTGCTCAGAGCTTGCTCTGTACTTTGTCTGATAAGCTTTGACAGACCCAACTTGAGTCTACAGCTCCACTCTCTTCACAACACACACAGAGTAATATCTTCAGGTGGGCTGACCTGCCAACCAGTCAGCTACATCTTCATTGGTCAGATGAAATGCTTTGCAGTCCCCATGCTCCATTTAAATGTCCCACTTTGCATGTCCCCAGTCTTCATGGCACTTGTTAACCACACCTATCTTAAATAGCTGTTGTCATCTCCTATTTCTGGTATCTCCTTGTCATCTCTATCTTTCCATTTTGCTCCTCCCTCTCTTTTTCTATGAGCATGCATAACCATATCCGCAGACTCTAAATAGCATCAGTGGCTGTTGGTGACCTTGTGTTGACAGCAACATTCACAGTTTTGCTCTTTTTCCCACCTGGCAGCAGGAATCAGAGGAAATACTCTTTCCTCACCCCAAATGTTTATCTTTACTGGTTCCATTATCATCTTGGAACAAGAGAACACACATGGCTCCTGCTGCACCTTCCTGACTTTTCTGCTTACAAACCAGTGCTGGTGCTACTCTTTTGCCCTGATTTTTATACATGTTACATCCTTCCCCTTTATACTCTCCAAATCCAATCAGTGGGTTTCAGAGTCAGTGAGCCTCCACTCAATTGCTCTCCAGCTAGCTTTAAAGAAGCAAGCAACAAAGGAAGAGGAAAAAAGAAACAGTATAATGGATGCAAAATTACTTCCTTCCAAAGCATTCACACACGTCTTCCTGTATTTGGATGACTTAGATATGTTTCCCAAGCTTAAATCATTGAAAGTGCTATTCAGGAAAATGTCAGGATTGCAGAAATGGAAGAGCACTTGCGCAACATCTCTGGGAATTATTAAACTGGTGCAAGAATTAACATCAGGGCAGCACGGAGAATACCATTATATCTTACCTCAGGCCCACACACAGCATATGTCTCATGCAGATGACACCCTCCTGATAATGACCTATCAAAGAAAGACCTCAAAAGTTATCTATAGCTACCTGTTAATATCACAACAGACATGCTAAGGCATGGTTTTAAAGGCATTTCTAGGCAGTGACACAGCTGGTATTTTTGTCAGTGGCAGCAGCTCTCGGTAGGTCAGGTTGAATTGGAAGCCAAGGTGAATTAGGTCCCCTGTGCTTTGGAAACTTTGATCTTTTCTTGGTGTGGTATAAGACGTACTGTATGATACAGGATTGTCATAAATGCACAGAAGTCTGTTTCTCTGACATGATTATTACAAGCATATGATGACATCCCAAGTAATCCTGAAGAGTACTCCTGTACCTCTCACACTACGAGAAGCTTGTCAGCCCCAGCTGTTCACAGATTCAAGGTCTTTTCTCTTTCTCTTTCTCTTTCTCTTTCTCCTTCTCTTTCTCTTTCCACTTTACTTTTTTCCAAGTGTTTCTTATTGTTACTATAATGCATCGGTGCCACAGTGAGTGATGCTACTAGGTAAAAAGTGCTAACAGAAGATTTTTCCTGAAGAAAATACAACAATCTTTGTGGTAATATGCAAACTACTCATCCTCGCCTGGCATCTCTGCCCTAGTCAAACAGCCTGCCCAATTTGTGAGTAGGCACGATGCTGTCCAAATACACAGAGAGTGGTGTAAGGAGCCAACAAACAGCTTCCAGTGCTGAGCACTGAAATCCCAGCTGGGAATGGCCAAACGGCTGTCTGCTTTCAGGTTACACATGAACAGTTAATGGAATGTGCCACTGCTAATCTACAGCAGGTCATGACTGGAGTCGGCTCAAAAAAGTTTAAAAGCTTCCATAACTATGTTGGTTGTATTTGCCTGGTAGAAGGGAGAGGGAGAAAGGAGACGGGAGCAGGGGAGAGAAGAAATTGCACTTACTCCACTTCCCTTTTGAACCTGCTCACAAAGGACAGTAGGACTACACCTGCCTCAACTATGTTCTGACACTCAGTGGTGTGGGGGCAGGAGCACTGAAGCAAAAGGTATCATTGAGATAGCTACATTTTTCGAACTGTCTATAAATATTTTTTTAAATTTTATGCTTTATTCTGATCTTTTACTTCCCTTAAAACAAGTCACTGCTGGCTTTTTTCAAGCCATGGAGAATAAGGAGTCCTAAAAAGCTTTTTCTCTGCTACTTAATTTCTAGATGTTCCTCTCCTGCACCCTCTCCAACACATTGCTATCCACTATGCCCAGGCTATAGAAGAAATAAGTCTGAAATAAAACCTACCTTCAAAATCTGGATCTTTCCCTTCAGCTGTAGAATAATGTTTCTGAAGTATCTCCTGAGGAATACAGGTCTTTTAAATACCATAGGGGTATATTGTTGGGACATGAGTCAGCTGGTGCAGCTGCAATGTCTTGAGTCTTTGCTGAGGGGCTGAAGCCAGCAATGCCAACATCTGCCAGCTGGATTGCTGATCCAGCTGTAGTCCCACCCATATTAGCATCATCCATACCACCATATCTTACTACTCATATCAGAATGATGTAGTTCCACAACACTGTCCTGAAAAGAGAAGACAAGAAAGTACAGGTGAGTTAATTTAACTGCAGAAAAACCTCAGAATTAATAATCAGCCAAGCTAACTGGAAGGTAAAAAGGAAATAACTAACAGCCAGTGTAGATTTATTAAGAATAAATCATGTCAGGCTAGTCTAATTTCCTTCTGTGAAAGGGAAACAGTGTATGTGCATAGGGAAAAGTAGTCAGTGCTCTGTGTATTGAATTTAATAAGGATTTGACAAACATTAATAGGGCTTCCTCATAGGCAAACTGAGCAAAGACACCCTGCAAAATTACTGTAAAATGGTTACAAAACCATTCAAAAAAACCTCACTCAGGAGAATCATAACCAATGCTGATTCATTCCCACAGTGGAGGAACGGGACCTCACAGTGAGCTGTTCTGAACCTAATATGATTTCACATTTCCAGTAATGTTTTGGACCCTGAATACTTTTGTGACCTGCTGGTCACACCAACCTTACAGCTGTTGCAAGCACATTAAAAAGACAGCACAGGAATTCAAAAACTTGTTTAGAAATTGGAGAAATTTCACAAAAGAAATCAAGATGAAGACACACGAGAAGACAATCATCTGCACCCAGAAGAGGGAGAACAGACAGCTGATAGCTGCTTTTTGGAAAAGGGTTCATAGATTGTAGCACGTCACAGGGTAAACACAAGTCAAAAATTCTGTGCAGTTGTGAAGTCAAGAAACTGGCATGTATAAATGGAAACAGGTTTCTACATATCAATGCAAGGGGCTTGATGCAGTCCTTCTGCTCTACTGATACCTGGTAAGACTGCAGCTAGAGGTCAGCTCTGGTACCTGTGAGACCTGTTTTGCAGAGCAAAGACGTGGGCAATACGAGGGTCCCTGGGACAACAATAACAATGATGTGAGATTTGAAAACTTACTCTTTTAAGAGAGAGACTGCAAGAACTGGGAATATTTATTTATGGAAGAAAATAAGAAGATGTGAGCCAGAATAAGAATCTTCAGGTATATGAAAGGCTACCATAAAAAGAATAAAATAAGGTATACATGATATAAAACAACAGGATTAAAAAGCAACAAGGGAGTATCAAGCCAGATATTAAGAAAAACTCTGTAATGGTAAAGATGGCTAATGACTGTAATAAAGAGCTAGGGAGACTGTGGAGTCTCCACCATTTCAAGTCTTTATGATGTTTTCGGTTTGTGTGGTGGGGTTTTGGTAGTGGGGAGGGGCTGCAGGGGTGGCTCCTGTGAGAAGCCGCTAGAAGCTTCCCTGGCTCCAAGTTGGACCCACCTCTGGCCAAGGCCGAGCCCATCAGCGACGGCGGTAGTGCCTCTGGGAGGACGTACTTAAGAAGGGAACCCTGCAGTGGGGAATGAGATTGGAATGTGAGCGAAACCCCTGTGCAGACAGCAAGGTCAGTGAAGAAGGAGGGGGAGGAGGTGCGCCGGAGGAGGCGATGCCCCTGCAGCCCATGGTGAGATGGCAGGCTGTCCCCCTGCAGCCCAGGGAGGTGAGCGGGGGAGCAGATGCCCACCTGCAGCCCATGGAGGAGTCCACATCAGAGCAGTCAGATGCCCCCCCAGGATGGCCATGACTCCATGGGAAAGCCTGCACTGGAGCAGTCTGTGCCTGAAGGACTGAGGGCCATGGAAGGGACCCATGTTGGAGCAGCTTGTGAAGGACTGCAGCCCATGGGAAGGACCCATGCTGGAGAAGTTCGTGGAGTACTGTCTCCTGTGGGAGGGACTCCATGGTGGAGCAGGAGACAAGTGAGGAGTCCTTCCCCTTGAGGAGGAAGGAGCGGCAGAGACGTGTGGCGAGCTGACCCTAACCCCCATCCCCTGTTCCCCTGTGCTGCTGGGGGGAGGGGGTAGAGAATTCGGGAGTGGAGCTGAGCTGGGAAAGAGGGAGGGGTAGGGGGAAGCTGGTTTAAGATTTGATTTTGCTTCTCATTATCCTGTTTTGATTTGCTGGGCAGCAAATTAAATTGATTTTGGTTTTTTCCCAAGCTGAGTCTGGTTTTTGCCCGTGACCATAATTAGTGAGTGATCCCTCCCTGTCCTTGTCTTGACCCATGAGCTTTTCTTTATATTTTCTTCTCCCTATCCCACCGGGGCTGGGGGGGAGGAGCGAGTGATCGGCTTCGTGGTGCTTTGTTGACAGCTGGGCTTAAACCACGACAATGAAGAGTTTAGACAAATGTCTGTCAAATTCTATATTGGCAGACTTCTTGATGGTCCTGTCTACCCCACTTCCTATTTCTGTATTTCAAAATGAGGTATCACTACACTCGAGCCAGCTCTTGCCAGTGCCACTGTTTGGGAAACAGCATTGCAGAGGCACAGATGTGACTCAGGAAGCAGTCACACTACTAGAGTCCATGAAGGTATGGACACCTGGGATGGAGCTGGACAGCTTAGTTCCGCTTCATCCCTGTTGCCTGAAAACCATAGGTCCGCTTCTCAAATGCAGCAAAGCTGTTCAGGAAAGCTAAGGCCTGAGAAGGTGCAACTGCTCCATACAGAAAGAGGGTCTGAGAATTATTCTGGGTCTCCAGCTCCCAAGTCAATGGGGTTTGTGTTAATAAATACGTTCGATACATGTGAAATTCTGCCCAAAACATCAGGCACTAAGACATGAAACATTTTCTAGGCCATGCACTTGTACAGTATGTGATTTATCACAGACTTATCTACTCCACACTGGAATACACTGTGCTATTAAGTGTGGATACTTTGACAGTTAAAAAAATGCATTTAGTGTATAATTCCATTCCTAGGAGTGCCAGTTTGCTGGACCACACCCCCCAAGACTAGCTCGAATATATGTGTGTGGAATTCAGTTCAGTTCTGTTTATGTTGAATGGTGCTTTACTATGCCTGTTGTCCCATTACAGACACCTTTGCATTTGCAGAGCAAGATAATGGGATTATGTTCAGGTCTGGTACAGTAATTTTTGACATTAATAGACTTTTTTTTCCTAAAAGTCCATAAACTATGGAAGAGATTGCCATAAGAAAACTACTTTTTATGGTAGCGAACCCTCAGCAAGCTAACAGTATAGCCATTAACTGCCACTGTAATTCTACAAGTAAAAGAAAATATTAAAAAATCCAGAGGGGAAGCTTTGATTTGAAGATCCACCTCATTGACTATCTAATTCATACCTAATGACATAATCATTGGTGAACAGTAAGTGCAATTCAGAAGGTCAGAATTCTAACATTAGTCACTAGATTTTATAACCAAAGTGCTGCTTTACTACCGGTTTCTGTTCTTTATTGTCAAAAAGAAAGAAGAAAACATGACCTGTTTTAAACGTGGTGATAGAAGGCATTTGTACAAACTGAACATTCATAATTCAGTTCTGGCTATGAATTAGCCCTAAATGAAAATATTTTTATGTCCCTGTCCTAAAAAATACATAAACAGAAATAAATCCAAGCCATAGAAAGATTAATTACTGCATTGTCTTCCTCATGGAAAATAAGGTCTGGATAGTCTACTGCATTATTTGTGAAATAATCAATATTTTACAGTCTTACCATATTTAACTTTACAAGTACATCTAAATACCCTTTTTGAGAAATTCTAGTGCAATACTGTGAGCATAACTCATGGTCATACTCAGGTGAATTAATGATTCCCTGAAATACACCATGCATAGGAAGTCATATTTCATCTGCATCTATTTCTCTTATTCATTACCTAATCTTTCAAACCCCAAATCTCTCTGCAGCTCCTTCTGAATTTAAACAAAACATGTTCTAGTGGTCTCTTTCATAGCAAGGGCATAAATCTGTACATTTACCTTATCACAGACCGTTGAGGAAAGACAGCATTAAAATTTTAAAGAAGTTTGCCATCTTTAGGCTCAATGCCTTAATAGCTGGTTGAATACCTACATATACTAGACTGGTTGCTAAAAGGTTTTTAAAACTAATTACTAACTGCCACTGACTTGCACCATGAATGGTGTGAGATCCTGCATTACAAGACATAGTTGCACAATGCACAGCCTCTTTCTCTCCCTTCATACCACTATGTAGGGACTTTGTCCATACATACTTCAGTCGCATTGCAGGTTTCCTTTGAACTCCATGAGAGATCTGGTGAGGGAGTAATGCCATGCAACATAGTAGAATGTATCCACATTTTAGTAGCTTTAGAAGAAATTTTGATCGAAGTTTAATTTTTTTTTCATATTGGTTTAATCAAAGTTTGCAAATGTCCCTTCACAGCTATTTAAAGTCAGAGTTGCCAAACATGTACCTTTAAATGGCTGTCCACTACAGATACACTTTTTGTACCAATGAATGACAGGGATAAAAAGGTACAAATTAAAGACAACAGCAAACTTCTTTTGGAAGACCCAATTATTTTCCTACCAATGTATCTCCTTTGGACTTACTAACTACAAAGAACTTGATACTCCTAGTTCAGAAAAGGTTTCATGCACAAGCTTAGCTGTAAACAGGTGACCAAGTTTCATTAAAGTCACCAGGATGTAACAACCCACTCAAGTCAATGATCTGCCAAGTGTTTTTCTCAGTCATACTGCCTTGATGAATCAGCTTTCAGCACCAGCAGCCTGAGTCCAGGTCTATCTCTTTGAAACCTGGTAAAAGTTTTACCACCCTGAAAGGAATAAAAAGCATCACCTTATGTCATCCTTTGCCTCTCATGAAGTTAAGCTGAGTATACACTAGGCTTTTTTTTTCTGTAAATACATTGCTTATTTTTGCTCTATGTTCGACTGAAGAATAACATTGTCTTTTAAAGTAGCATCATTTTGCAAATGTCACTGTAATTTTCCCCAAAGTATGATCCATTAGTTATAAAAGGTGCAAAATAAAAGGATTTTTAAATTGGCATGGGGGTAGAAGAGTAAGGAATAATGCACTAATAGCCTAGGTGGTGGCTGGATTTTTGGCAAGCTTTCAAGAGAGAGGGAGAGACAGAGAGAGGTGGTCACCTGAACTTCTTGTACATTTTTATACATGAAGATAATAAAAAGGATGAAACTATCAGGAGCCATGAAAGCATTTCTAAGGCAGAAATTACAAACAAGGATCCACTGTAGTTCATAAAATTACAGATATATATATATATAAAAAACTCACATCTATATGTACTTAAATGAAAAAGGAGAATGAGACAGCTTGGAAGTTAGGACTTTGTGTATCTCTCTGCCTCCAATAGTGTTTTACAGTACTGGGACCAGCCATTGGCCAAAGTTATGGATCACTTCTGGTCTGTAAGACCTAACATGCCTGAACTGTGTGTGCAAACTAGAGCCTGATTAGGAAACCCAGAACAGGTTTCAGTAATATTAGGTTTGCAACTGAATTTTTTCACTACCTGATTGGGTTTTGGATTTTTCTCATGACCTCCTAAGTTTTCATTGGAAAACTGGACACCATTTTTTTATCCACTCTCATCAATCAATTCATGGGTGAAAAGAGTTTTGACCAGCATTAATCACAGTTACATGCATCACTATTGCCACCTATTCAATATAACTCCACTGCTATAGAGGAGGAAGAAAATACACATACTTAAAGATTAAGAGAGAGCAGAGAGACCATATTTTCTCTTAATTGTTCTGGGAAATAGGGTGATAATAAGAAGGCCTCAGGACCTTTTATTTTGTTGAAAAATCTTTTGGTAATCTATGCAGATCTTACTATATTCCATGTACTTTAAATGCTCTAACATGAAGTATAATAGTTCACGGTTAAGCAAGTTTATAGTCTATAAAGTATGACATGCGAGTATAACAAAACCCAGTCTTTGGATTCACATCTCACTTTGTAGTCATCGCCTGAAGATCATTTCTCATTTAACTATGGGCTTCTTCGCACCTTTTACAAAAGAGACTTCCAAATTTGACAGTACAGTTAATTTGAACTTGCCTTACTGAATAGCCATGATTTTATATAATCCCAGTTCTCAAGTACGCAAAATTAGGCAGGTAAATTTGCTCAAAGCAGTTTAAGCAGTGGTTCCTTCCATATTTAAGCATCTTCTTGCCCCTCCTTAATGTGTAGAAAGAGCTGAATGCATCTTTTTATAATGGGTGATATTTTTATATATAGTGATATATGGTATGTACTACATACCTTGCTATTCAACTAGAAATTAGACGCAGTCAGTCAAGTCTGACGAAACTATGCTCTTCTGATAGCTGTTATGTAACAAAAGATTTTGTTGCTACTGTTTTATTTAGATAGTTGGATTTTTGTTTGTAGGTTTGGGGAATTTGATGGCAGGATTGGCTACGAGGGGATTGCTTTGTTCTCTTGTCTTGCTTCATCAATCAAATGTTTTGACTTTCAGAAGCAACCTGTGGATGTTGAAGCTCTTATGACTGTTTTATCAAGTAACGTATCTGCATTTGAGTGAAAGACAATGTAAAAAGTAACCTACTTTTAATCATCATAACAAACATCAAAGACAGCAAGAAAAGCAGGGTTCAACCTCTTTAGGATCTTGTAGTATCTCTTCCCTTGCATAGCTTTAAACATGAAAATAACTTAATGAAAAATTCTTTCTTGGCTATCTCTAATATACTTGGGTTTAATTCCCTTCTGGAAATGTATGTCTTTTTCCATCAACTGTAGATGAAACTTAGACATCTAACTTTTAGATCACTGAAGATAATTAAGATGAATACTGCAAAATAGGGGCAGGGAAAAAGTGTGGGTCAGGGGATGGCAGTAAAAAAGTCTCTCCATATTTGAACTTAGCCTGGTAGAAACAAAAGTCTCTTTAGGGAGTGTATGGGTAGAAGACTCTGGCAGACCACTGCAATTTATCTTGAGACATCATATTACTATTCTAAGATGCCATATGATACAGCCAGGGTTCACAGAATGGTAACACAATGCATTTTCTTTCTTCTTGAGGCTGTTTGTCATTTTCCATGCTGTTTCAGATAGAATTATTCTTAAAAAAAAAATTAAATTCTAA
Source organism: Pandion haliaetus (assembly GCA_013401275.1). Taxonomy (NCBI): domain Eukaryota; kingdom Metazoa; phylum Chordata; class Aves; order Accipitriformes; family Pandionidae; genus Pandion; species Pandion haliaetus. The sequence continues at coordinate 15,244 of VYZV01033753.1, read as the reverse complement.
AATATTTCTCAGCTAAAAGCATCATCAAGTCTCTTTCACAACTTGTTAATGGAATGAAAACCAGTTAGAAACTGCGTTCTAGGTACTGTAATGGGTGCTTACTGCTGCATTCACTGAATCCATCAGTGGCACTTCACAGACATCTAGCAAGCCTATTTGCTTCATAAATCATTGAAATGCGTGAAGACCTTTTGCATAACCCAGAAATATTCTTTAAGTGTTTAACATCAATAATAATGAAAACTGGCACCACAACAACTTAAGCAATGTAAAATATGGCATCGTAGGGTTCAGCTTGACTTTCATTGAAGGATTTCTAAAAATAAGAGTACATCATCGACAGTGACAGCTTGCTTAGTGACTCAACACAGTGGGAAACCTATTGCTCTAGAGGACTATGTTCAGCCTCATTATTTAATACAGACATCACAACCATGCTGTTCTGTTTTCAGTTCTTAATGCATGCATGATGCAAGGAACCTACACCTCAGTATGTCTGCCTTAAAGAGTGAGAATAATTCAGAGTTGTTAGATCTGCACTACTGATAGCGTACTATCAGCATATTAGTGCCAAGTTACATAATTTATTGTGAGAGTTAGAAACATTTGATAGTCTTTCTAAAACCTCAGCTGCTGGAATCAAGAGATTGTATGAGAACATCTGCTTCCATTTTCTAAGCATGCACACTTCTAGCACTCAGCATGTGAAGAAACGCTCTAGCCCATGAACAAAATACACTGTAAAGGCTATGAAGCCAGAGACACACAGAAATACCTGGAAATATATATTTTTTTAAGAAAATTACTTTTAGTCACATTTTTGAAAGCTCAAAGTTCACATTATTGCACTAATAATATTTTGTACTTTAAATAATCATCAAGGAAGCGGAAGAGACTGGGAGACAGCGGGGAAATGGGAGGAAGGAGAGACAGGAAGGGGACAGACACCAGACAACGATCTAAGAAGAGGCAGAAAAGACCTTGTGGAGGAAGAGCCAGGACTGGCAGTATATGTGGAGAGAGAGAGAGAGAGTCGTGCAAAGAGAGTTAGGCAAAAAGATGATGGGCAAAAAGTGAAACAATACTGAGTATGGAAAAACTGGTACTGGTGACCGATGGATACAGGCAAGGCAAAGAGAAGCCAAGGCAGGAGAGAGTCAGGAAAGGGGAGGAAAACTGATATTGTCAAAGCAGATGACTAGGACTGTGTGAAGAACTGGGAGACAACAGAACCGGGACAAGAAGGTGGAGAAACAGAGGCTGAGGCTTAAGAAGACTAGACACGATACACATATAATTAGGAGAGACAAGGGAGGTAACTGTGAAAATACTTTGGTTTAGAAAGGTCAGAATACCTTCTCTGGTCACTCTGATTTCTTGCTCCAAAATTATATTCTTCATTTAAAAAGATGGCTGAGCAAAAGTGTTAAATAATAGCAAAATGAAAGCCAGTTCATTCTGGCCAAACAGAAAGGAGCTGTTGCAGTGAAAAAGGCAAAAAAAGAGTCATTTTGGTTCTATCCAAATCAATTTTTCTCCTGCTTGTTCATTTGCTTATTTTTCCTATTCAGTCACCTATTGAAAAATCCCTTATTTGCTTAGCTTTTTTCCTGAGTGCTCAAAATGGCAAACTGGAGGCAGTGGAAGACATATCCTGAACATATAAAGTGGCAGGCAGTTCCAAGGACTAGCTCAAACAAGCTGCCAAACTAGCTGTGTCAGAGTTCTTGTCTGCAAAGTGAGAATCTCAGGATCGACTTTTTCCATGGAAAAGTAATTTCCATGTAAAGATAATGTAATTAATGTTTGTACAGTACTCATATACTAGAATGAGGAGCATCACAGAAATACTATGTCTTGAGAAAGATGCCCAAAGAGTGCAGTGAATCAAGCATGAGCTATACACAGAGGAATGGAGAGAATACTTGACGCTGAGTATCTACTCATTAGGTAAGCTCTATCCATTCTATGCACTGAGTAAAACTGCAATCCTGGGGGGGGGGAAAGGTCACATACGCTTATGTATTAGAGATTATCATAGTGGAAACACACACTGGGGCCATAATAATATGCTAAGACAACCATACAGTCAGGACCATTTATTTTCCTAACTTTTGCATGCTTAACTTCAAAATCTCAGTGATATCTTTGTAATATATTTTTAATTGCTATGTAATTTAAAGAAAAGAAATACTGCTTGATAGCAGTGATATGTAGGACAAAGGGCAAATTACACGGTCTTTTTTCACACGGACATAACCATTAGAAAAACTCTTAGCCATAGAATTAATCCTCTACATTACTTCTTCTGAAAGGAAGACTGAAATGCACTGAATCGAGGTACCTGTCTCAAATACCAAAACCATCCAGATACTTGGAGGAAGGCACTGTGTATCTGAAAGCAGGACAGAATCCAAAGATGCAAGATAAAGCCAAAGCTGTGATTTCGAGTATCCTGAAAGAAAATGCTAAAAATAAACACAAAGAATGGGAAAATATGAAAAGGTGAGACTTCAACAATAAGTAGCTGTAGTGAATACAGTGCAGTTTCTTTTCTTTATAAAACACTGTCAGCATCTCTCCACTTAAGGCTATTTTAGCAAAACTGTACTCACCCCACTGCAATTATTGTACATTGATGGTAAAGATGTTTATGCTGTGGCTAAAGCTGAATAAATAACTGGAAATTGCCATGCAGCATACGCAACTGACAGCAAAAATGAGGAAGGGTGATATATGGGACCTTTGCTTAAAAATATAGTGACACAGAATCTGGCAATCTCTTCAGGGTGTAACATACATTCCTGTAAGGTGACCATAGAAAGTTTCCAATTTTTAATTGCTCAATATTTACTATTCTGCTAGTTATTTCCATGGGACACATGTAACTTGGCAGCATTTATAAGCTTTCTTCAAGCTTTTTGCAGCATCCTAGTAAGGGATAAGGGTAAGAGTTTGAATAATGGGATCTGCGTAAGGGGGTAAAAATGAAACAAAACTTCCAGAAAATATTTTATGTGTAACCAACTCTAAAAGCTTCAGAGGTGAGTAGACTATACCACCCAGTGATCCCACTTGACACAACATTATATTTTCCCCTGAACAACGGCATCCCACATTAGGCACGATGCAAAAATCAGGAGAGATACAAACACAAGCGCTGCCAGAATTATTCACGTTGTTTGTCTCATAGTGCCTCCATCCACTTTCACAGCCTTCTGTCTCAGTTTCCCTACTTTGTTCTAGATTTTTTGGTCTCCTCTCAGTTATCTACCCCTACCGTATCATCTTTGCAATCTTACCCATCCTTTTGTCTCTTTGTCAGTTATTTGAAAAGAGGGCAGTAACTGCACTTTGTATTTCAGAGGCTCCGGAAAAATAGTGAAGCATTTGTAAATAACCTTTGCGTTACCGGATAATAGACGCAATTATGGGGGCCAGGTGGATGTCATCCTCCCAAGCCTCTGTGAGAGGCAGTGAAGTGGTACTTCCCCAAAGACGGTCTGCAGAAGATGGCAGTGTACTCGTTCACAGCATCACACAGACAGCTGGCTCTACTGATGCTGCATGGAGGGTAGGACTCCTCCCCAGCCCCTGCTGAGCCTTGGCAGCCTGCAGAACCATAAACGCTATGGCCTCCAAAACCCAAGAGTAGTACATAGTATTTTTTTGTTTGACAAAAGTGTAACTCTGCTCCAGTCCTACTCGATTAACTGGCAGAAACTGCAAAATTAAGCAGGACCAAAACCAAAGAAGTTAGTTTATGGCAGTTTCGTTTCACTTTTGAACTTACTTCATTGCTTTCTTACTCGCTCAGAAAAAGAACAGGATGCATGCTAAACCACAAGAACATTTGACCACAGAATAAAATAAGTTATACTTACCTAATGCCAGGCTAATGAAGAACGTGAGCAAAATATTTGTGATTGGCTGATAAAAGTAAGACTGCATTGATGTTAATGTTGCATTAACCTTATAAAATAGCTGATTTGGGGAAGTTAGAGTTTTTGAGTGATGAGTGCTTACACTCTCACTTGAAATCCAATTTCATGGTAGGAGGTACTCACTGAACTTACTATTCTGTTTAATTTTTTAAAATTAGGGTCCCTCAGCAAAGGAACTTAAGTAAAAGACCCTCTTGGGGATAAAAGAATAACTCAGGAGGAGAAAATGTTGGATAGAGTAAATACATGCACTTTTAGTGCAGAGGGCCGTCGCCAGAAGAGCATTACAGAGGTACGTATTCTTAAGGGATGTGGAACAGGAAGGAAGAAGTAAGGTGACAATGTCTGATGATGATACTAAGCCAGTCAGAGAGCTGACTGCAGCACTGCAAAAATCAACAACTAGGTATTGAAACGGCAGATGAAATTCAACAAAGAGTTATAGAAATGTGGGGAAAAGTAGAATTTTGTATATAAAACAGTTATTGCTATTGAGGAACAAGATCTTGGGATTCTAACAGGTCTATAAAATATAATTTTAATGCCAATTAGTAGTAAAAAAATAAATTGAATATTAGGACATGTTAGAAAAGGAATAGAGAACAAAGGGAGAAAACATCAGTGTATCACATTATAAATCTAAGAGTGTGTCATATCTTAATTACTGTGCACTGTTCTGGTCCCCCACTATTTCAAAAAGGATATAGGATCAACAAATGTTCAAAGAAGCAGAACAAGAATAATTGCAGGTTTGGAATGGCTTCCATGGGAGGTGTGCTAAGTAGATTAGGACTCTTCAGAAAAGAGACAACTGAAGATGTTGCAGAGGTCTTTACTATTCTGAGTTGCTGGGAGTAGTAGCAGCATAACAGGGAACTCTGAATCTGTCACCATACCCGTACTATAGAAAAGATTATCTATGTAAGGTCTTCAGTTCCTTCACATTGGAGATGGTTCACAAATGAACAAAATATCCAGCAGGAGGCAGAGGACTGAAACCCTTCACACTTGTCATCACTGAATCTGTTGAAAAAATAGTAACTTAAAGGGAGCTCTGGCAGTTAAGTGAAAACTAAACAATCCTGCTTTGTTTATTTCAAATGCCAAGTCTGACTCTTCTCTCAAGATACATCTACAGAAATACATGTATGCGTCTTTCACATATGAATATTAACACACAAAAATGTTCAGCATTCAGATGTTCTTCTAGTACCTTAACTGAAATATTTACTTTTCTTCCCTTTAAAAAACAATGGTTGCTCTGCTTGGAGTAAAAAAAGGTTAGCTATTAGACATATAAACCAACGTTACCCCATTTGTGAAATTACACATTCTAGATGTAAAAGAATTGTTTCTGCTCAATGCAAAATCTGTTGTTCAGTGTTTTTCTCTTTTCTACCCTAGTCTACGCTAATGTACTCTACTCTCTACTTTTCTCAGTGTTTTACTTCTGTTCAGCACTGGTGAGGCCACATCTGGATTACTGTGTCCAGTTCTGAGCTTGCCGGTACAAGAGAGACATGGACATACTGGAGAGAGTCCAGGGAAGGGCCACCAAGATGGTGAAGGGACTGGAGCATCTCTCCTATGAGGAAAGGCTGAGAGACTGGGACTGATCATCCTAAAGAAGAGAAATACCTGAAGGGAGGGCGTGAAGAGGACGGAGCCAGGCTCTTTTCAGTGGTGCCCAGTGACAGGACCAGAGGCAATGGGCACAAATGGAAACACAGAAGGATCTGTCTGAACATCAGGAAGGATTTTTTCAGTGCCTGATCAAGCACTGTCACAGGTTGCCCAGGGAGGCTGTGGAGTCTCCATCCTTGGAGATACCTAAAAGCTATCTGGACATGGTCCCGGGCAGCCGGCTCCAGGTGGCCCTGCTTGAGCAGAGAGGTTGGACGAGGTGACATCCAGAGGTCCCTGCCAACCTCAACCATTATGCAATTCCGTGATTCTGTGATTCCGTTTTTGCTTCTGTCTTGTTTCCTACCAAACAAACACTACTACCAAACAAACACTAATTAAAGACCAAAAGTGTGTGTGGGTGTGGGTGTGGGTGTGTGGGGTG
>VYZV01033752.1:1634-16224 GCA_013401275.1 Pandion haliaetus | reverse complement strand
TTATTATAATAATAGGATTGGGATATACAAAACAAGTGATGCACAATGCAATTGCTCACCACTCACCAACCAATGTCCAGTTAATTCTCGAGTAGTGATCCCCCAGGCCAACTCCCCCCAGTTTATATACTGGGCATGATGTCGCATGGCATGGAATACCCCATTGGACACTTTGGCTCAGCTGTCCTGGCTGTGTCCCCTCCTAACTTCTTGTGCCCTTCCAGCCTTCTTGCTGGCTGGGCATCAGAAGCTGAAAAATCCTTGACTTATTCTAAACACTGCTTAGCAACATCTGAAAACATCAGTGTGTTATCAACATTCTTCTCCTACTGAATCCAAACCATAACAGTATACCAGCTACTAGAAAGAAAATTAACCGTATCCCAGCCAAAATCAGGACACTCAGATTTTTTTTTTTAAAGTGAAATAAATAACTGTGAATTAGAAACTGTCAGGTCATAAACTTTAATAAGATTTCTCCCCAGTTTATAATGTTGGATGATTCAGCAGAGATGCCATCAAACCCCCATTATTATTAAGCTAAGTTCTACCACCCAAGGGTAAAGAATGTGAGCAGTTCACTTATTCCAGTTGGAAGTACTGGGTTCAAAAGATCAAAAAAGTTGGTCACCTCCTATAATTCCTATGATTCCCCAAATTTTAGGCCTATAGTCTTGTTTTCTGATTTGTTCCCTTGCCTCAGGTAAGGCTCTTGACTGCAAATGTTGGTTCATGAATGACTTAGAGCCATACCTTGAGTTTCTTGAGGGTATTTGTCAATTAAAAAAAAAAAATTATGGAAAATGTTACATAAAACCATTCCTCTATGTACCTTGTTACCCTGATAATCTTGATGGCCTGCTAAAGGATCATTGCATAACTCAAATGTTTCCCTATTGTGCCATTCCTCTAGATACAATCTATAAACATGCCTGTTCTTCTACACGTACTGTATCTAATGAAGTCCCTGTAGTCTTCAGTACTGTCAACAGGAGACCCACACTTCACCTCACAGCCAGCTTTGAAATTCTCAGCTGAAACACAGAGAAGTGTGTGACTGAATCTGTTTACCTGGTCTGGAATATAAATAAGATATCAAAATATATTACACTACGGTATTTACATGGAAAGGTTTTGTGGAGCCTCTCTGAGCCCTAAGATCCTTCTTATACTTTAAAAGGATACTGCAGTAATCCAAGAGAGAAACTCGGTGTTGAACTGCATTATATACATTTGCCTGAGAACAGAAATTAAGAAACAAGAAAGAGAGAAAGAGGGAAAGACAGAAAAAAAGAAAAAAAAAAAGAAAGAAAGAAAAAAGAAAGAAAAGATTTATTCTATGTCAAACCCATGATTTAATTCTTAAATTATTGTCATAAAAAATACATAGAATACAAGATGGCATAGAATACTTTGCTACTTGAAACATGCCTCAGTCTTCAGTTATGAGAGAATAATAATAATAATAATAAATTAACATAAATTATTTCAACAAGAAAATTCCCAATGTGTTTGTCCTCCATCTCTCCTATGCAGCCCAGGGATATCACCAACAGCTGAGGTTGCTTTTATTGTAAAGAGAATTTTGGGGGAGCCTACTATGTACTGGCTGTGACTGCTGTGTAGGTTAATTTCCTACTGGTCCCTTAGGAAACTCATGATGGAAACATACACTCTGACACCTCTTTATCATCTGTTGCCTGTGTACAAATCCTCATTGACATTAGAGTTTCCCTTTTTATTGCTAAGGTATTTCTGTGAGAAACAAAACAAAACAAAACAAAACAACCAAAAACAAAACAATGGCTCTTTCTTCATATTTTAAAACATACCTCTCTGGAGCCACTTTTTTTCTCTGTGCTTACACTGTTAGTACAGGGTATGGAGTTCTGTCAAAGAATACAGCTTTTTCAGCAATAAACTGACACTATTACAACCCCTTCTACTCAGCAGAGAAAGAGAATGCTACAAATGTATGAGAAAATCCAGCCTTTGGATTCATATTTCTCAAAACTTCCCAGCTCTGACAATACTCTGTTGTGTTCCCACTTTTTGTCAGGAAATTCCATTTCAATAAAGAGTTTGACATTAATGGCATCTTGCAGTATTATTTCCTAGAGGGGGGAAATATGGTTCTACCATGTCCTTACCTGTGACTCCAAAATCAAAGCAAAGTCTCGCTGACTCCCACTTCCATTTAATATTCCATTATTTATCATTTTGCTTTTAATCTTCTTCTGCTCCTCAGAAAACTTCTCAGCTTTACTCACTCAAATACAAACTCCAATCCAGGAATAAAGATCCCAACCTTCACTGCTGAACAGCAGCTCTCCGCGATCTACCAACAGTGCAAAGAAGTTTTTAAAACCACATTCAAAGCAACCAGTTAAAAGATCTTCCACCCTTAGTGCCAGTGAAGTTAATGATGAACAAAACTCTTTTTGTCCATATTACCTTAGTAGTTATCTTGGCTAGAAGAGGAAATAAAAACTTCCTTTTATCACCTGAGAAAGTGTTCTTAAAAGAGATTATTGTCCCTCACATGTTTTTAGTGCTGAGCTAATGAGGAATTTCAGTGGCATAGTCATAGTGTGATTGCTCTATAAGAAAAAAACATACATTTGTAAAGATTTTCAAGACAGTTGAAATGCTAAAATATATATTAAGCTTTGTGTTTCTCTTCTGCATCACATACACTCCATTAACCTAAATCACTAGTGGTTCCAAAAGAACACCAGGACAGCCTTGGCCATCTACAGTCAGGCACAACAATAACATGTAGATAACTAACACAAACATTTCTATCCTTTTTTTCAGAAATGTATTTTGGAATGCCTCTCATCTAGGATTCTTCAGGACATATTTGATTTGAAGGACTGGCTATCTCACTTGAGACTGAATATGATAATTCCTTACATGGGTGCTGAGAACTAGATCTGGTCCAAAATATTCATTAAAGCAAGATTCATGGGGAAATAGGATGGCAAATGTTGATTCTTTGTAGATTTGCAGATTCCTCATGTAGGCAGGAGCATTTAGCCAGGGACCAATTCCTCAAAGACAGGGAGAAAAGTAGGGTGGAAAACAAGATGGGTAAAATAGTTCAACAACTAGAATCACCGCATTATGTTAAAATTGCTATGTTATAGACCTACTTACAGAAAGAGAGGCTGAGAAAAATTTGAACAAAACCATACAAATTCTAGAAAACCTGGAATTCCAGAGTTTTTGAGATTTCTACATAACTTGTGTTTGTTATTACTGTTCATTCACCAGACACACTCCTTCATTGTCTACAGTGCATATTACCTTAATTTAAGACGAATTTAAAACTAGTTAAACTTGAAACAAAATAGTGCAAGTTTGTGTTTAATTCTAAAAGTCCACTGAATAATGATAAAATATGGAATGATGTTCCCCACGCATTATTTGCTGCAAGTGTTTCTCTTTGAAACTCCAATTTCACCTGGTGAACAGTAATGACAAATACTCTGCATGCTCCACTTGTATCTGTTCTAGTAGTCACACAGTCATCTTAGAATCATAGCATAGTTTGAGTTGGAAGACACCGTCAAAGGTCATCTAGTCCAACCCCCCTGCAATGAGCAGGGACATCTTCAACTAGATCAGGTTGCTCAGAGTCCCGTCCAACCTGACCTTGAATGTTTCCAGGGATGGGGCATCTACCACCTCTCTGGGCAATCTGTGCCAGTGTTTTACCACCCTCACTGAAAAAAAATTCTTCCTTATATCTAGTCTGAATCTACTCTCTTTTAGTTTAAAACCATTACCCCTTGTCCTATTGCAACAGGCCTTACTAAAAAGTTTGTCCCATCTTTCTTATAAGCCCCCTTCAAGTACTGAAAGGCTGCAATAAGGTCTTTCCAGAGCCATCTCTTCTCCAGGCTGAACAACCCCAACTCTCTCAGCCTGTCTTCATAGGAGAGTTGTTGCAGCCCTCTGATTATTTTTGTGGCCCTCTTCTGGACCTACTCCAACAGGTCCATGTCTTCCCTGTGCTGAGGAACCCAGAGCTGAATGCAGTACTGTAAGTGAGGTCTCTAGAGCAGAGCAGAGGGGCAGAATCATCTCCCTCGACCTGATGGTCACACTTCTTTTGATGCAACCCAGGATATGGTTGGCTTTCTGGGCTGTGAACGCACATTGCCAGCTCATGTCCAGCTTTTCATCCATAAGTACCCTCAAGTCCTTCTCTTCAGGGCTACTTGCAATCCCTTCATCCCCCAGCCTGTATTTATATTGGGGGTTGCCCTGACCCAGGTGCAGGACCTTGCACTTGGCTTTCTTGAAGGTCGTGAGGTTCACATGGGCCCAATTCTTGAACTTGTCTGGGTTCCTCTGGATGGCATCCCATCCCTCAGCTTGGTGTCATCTGCAAACTTGCTGAGGGTGCACTCAATCTTACTGTCTGTCATTGATGAATATATTGAACAGTACTGGTCTTAATGCAGACCCCTGAGGGACCCACTTGTCACCGATCTTCACCTGGACATTGAGCTGTTGACAACTACCCTCTGGATGCAACCATCCAACCAATTCCTCATCCACTGAAGAGTCCATCCATCAAACCCATATCTCTCCAATTTAGAGAGATGGATGTTGTGAGGGACCATACTGAAGGCCTTACAGAAGTCCAGATAGACAACATCCATAGCTCTTCCCTTGTCCACTGAAGTAGTCACTCCAGCACAGAAGGCCACTTGGTTGGTCAGGCAAGGGTTGCCCTTGGAGAAGCCATGCTGTCTGTCTCGAATCACCTCCCTGTCCTGCATGTGCTTTGGCCTTGCTTCTAGGAGGATCTGTTCCATGATTTTCCCAGCCACAGAGGTGAGGCTGCAATTTTGTATGTACTTGTACTTTGCAGGTATTTAAATGTAAGAGATGTTCTATACTGCCGGAAGAGCATCTTTTTTATTAATGAATTTTTCTGAAATCTCTACATGAGAATGTAGTGTTTAGTCAAAATATGTTTTTTCTACTTGAACTTACTTAGTATAGTTTGGCTTCTTTTAGGCAACCATCATGCTCCATGGACTTGTTTCTCTGATTTAAGGAGTTGGCATACATGCCATAGCTCCTGACTTGGCCACACTTCCAGATTTCCTTTTATGTTAACTAGGTCACAAGTGGGAAGGAGATAATGCACTTCTGGTTTTTTTGGACACAAACATGCATTTGTGTCCAAAGACCCAGACTGGATGTTCCCAGATTATATATTTTAGGCATAGTTGCAGGGAGGCATTAATTGCTTTCTCAGACCAAAACTTGATTTCATTTTATGTACTAGAGCAAACTAAAAAACTGCAGACATAAGATTAATTTCAGTAAACACGTCTTCCAACTAACCCAGAATATCTCAATGGAAAACTGATTAATGTTTTCCCTGTGAAATATTTATTCAACTGTGTAAACTTGTAATGTTTATCCTGTCAAATACAATGGTTTTCTGTGGAAAAAAATACAACACCCCCCCTCCCCCCCAAAACTTTTTAGCTTTGGTACCCAGTGCACATATTTCTCTTCATATACTTCTTCATAACAGCATATAGACACAAAACCCAGTTGCTTTGATATTTTGCAATTACATGTAATCTCTATGAGAGTATGGCATTCATCATCTACAACCAGACAACAGAAGAATGTACTTTCATGATGGCAGAAGACTCAATATTCTGTGAGACATAGTTTATCCTCTGAGATTATACCTGCAAGTTTAAACTGGTTGACTTTCTTCTCGTTTTACAGAAATTCTGCTCATCTGCAGTAACTGTTCTGAAATAACATTAAATCGTCTAATCGTTGCAGCTCTATTTGCTTATTCATTCAAACATATGCTCCCTAGAGTCTCATATGTAGAAACAACATAAGGATTTCCTTTCTCTTTAACTTCTATAGCTCTCCTTTGATCTGTTTCTGAGCTCTAAACATAGTTATTCCAGGTTTACCTAAAAATGTACAGTATTCATTTCTTTGACAGCATTTTCACATAAAAGTGAGATTCTGGAAGATTGAAGAAGTATATGAAGACACATTACAAAGGTGATTTTGTCACTCTAACATCATATATTTGAAATAATAATGTTTTCACTGTCATGAAATTTTATTACATTCATCATCGTTTGTATATGGAGTCTTTTTTGATACAACAAGAATTGCTTGCTCTGTTTGCAGTAGTTATATGATTTCATAATTCAAACTGGCAGATTCAAAACTGTATAAAGATATACATGAACATATGTATGCCTATATATGTACGAATGTGTGGGTGAATATCTAACAGAAAAAAACAGTGTAACCAAAAGACTAGGTAAAACTTGTAAATCACATTCTGATTGAATATTTCTAGTGAAAAATGAAAAAGCATTACTTGGAATGGAAAAAGATCTCTTTAGAATATGAACTATTTATTCATAGAAATGTCATAATAGCTATAACAGTAATACCAGCATGCTAAGAGTAAATTAAATTTAGGAGCAAGGACGACCTTATTTGTCATGGACTTATTTTTCATTTTCAATTTTGCTAATCATAGTTTTCCAGAAAAACAGAAGAAAAAATGTTGAATTGCTATTGTAGCTTATAAAAAGCTACGGAAGTGAATATCTATAAGACAGCTATTATTTCTTATTGAGACTATCTGTGTGTCCAATTTAGGAAATATGCAACAGAAGCAAAGGTTTTCAAAACAGACACTCTTCTTTTGGAATAGACACACACACACACAAAGATGACAGGCAGAGCTCTGGACTTCATGTCCTTCATCTGGTTTCCTTGAGACTAAAGCTGTAAACTCCCTTCTGAAAGAGGGTCATTACAAATAATCCTTCTCCCTTGTCCTTTCCCTTGGAAGGGGAAGAGAACATCTATGAACCAGCTTTTGTTCACAGCCATGATTGTGAAGCACATGTATTTCGCTATGTTGCAGAGATGGAACAATCTGTCAAGGAGGGAAAGCAATTATTAGAATTCAATTTGTAAGGCTAATTGTCTGTTTAAGACAGGACTTGGGAGAAAACTCATTTTTTTAACAGGCATATTAGGCCCATTTACATGATAGGAAGTAGAAGAATGGAGACTGCATAGGTCACATCGATATGAAAGGAAATGCTTGAAAAATAAGTCGGAATGTCAGGTGTTCAGAGAAAACTCACATTATAAAAAAAAAAAATGTTTATAAAATTAAGCTGTAAAGATTCCAGGTAAGGTTTAAGCACCCTGAACTAAAAAGTGAGGAAACACAGCATAAGCTATGACACCCTTCATTTTATGTTCAGTACAACAGGGTCTCTTGTTCAATCTTGGCTGAGCAAATCTTATGAAATCTTATAAAAATGTCTTCATAAGTTATGTGCCAACTCTCAGTTAATTTGCACTTCTAAACAGAACTAACTACCTCCTCCTCAAGCATTTCCAACATTTTTCAGTATCTAATAACATATTGTGCATTGCTATATAGGTTACTTTTCCATGCTGTCAACATAACTTTGGCTATATCCAGCCATGTTACAGCCTCTTGACAAAGTATTGAACTTCAGGAGATCATAGATAATCAGTCTGAAAGGGATCAGACACATTTAAGAATGAGTCCAATATTTATTTCAAATTTGGAGACTTTCCTGAACTTACTTGCCCTTTGCACAGGCCAGGTGATTGTCTTAAGCATTAACATCTCTATGCAGTTGCTTCTTTTCATGATTAAATGTTCTTGGTTGAGAGAGGGGAACTGAGAAACTATTCTGAAACTAGAATTTACTCCTATGTAGGACCATGATAAGGCTGAAATCTCTTCTCAGTTAATATATGTATATGTGGAAAATGAAATGCAACAGGAGACATGGAGACAGACCTTTTCTGATGTACACCAGTCTCATGTTTTGGCTATTAATTTGAGAGAGGAGGCAGTGAGGTTCAAAAAATATCAGTTAATGGGGGATGGACAGGGATAGGTCTCACTTTGGAAAGGAAAAATAGTGTAGTGAGGAAAAAATCTGGAATTTATGTTGTTTTGAATTATTTTTGATTGATTTGAACTTTGCAATAAACTGTTGCCTCAGAAGGATCCTCTCCTGTTCCACTTACTGTCCAGAAGTTTAGTTCTGAATTCATGACAGTTTACTAACTCCTGGGAACAGAAAAGCATTTTTGCCTTTTTTTTTTTTTTTTCTTTCTCTCTCTAACTCCAGTGTTGATGTCCCATGTATATACTGACACAATAATAATATCACAAAAATTCACAAAAATACCAATAGCATTCTGTAATAACCTGAATACAAAGAAGACTAGAAAAGAATTATGTTAAATAGGGCAGACTTCTACTGACAAAATTTACAACTAAATTTGCTGTGGAAGTTGTTTTTTCTCATTAGCAAGTAAAAGAGCAAGGCACTTGTTAAGATGAAAGATAATCTTTCTTACTTAATAAAAACCAAATATAATAGTTGCCATAACAAAAGGGACACTCCAAGAATGAAATTACCACATATTTCATATTTCTGATTCTAGCAAAAAACCAAACTTCTCTTGTTTCCACTACAAATCACTGCCTTATTTTCCCCAGTTCTTACTGGATATAAAGAATAATAATGGCTTGGAATAAAATAACTTTTATATTCACTACTTAGGTATAAAAAGGATAGTGTTAATTAATTCTACTGAATATTATTCCATATCTAATTCTGCACTCACTCCTGGTACTTCTATTTTCCTCCTTTAACATAAAACTATGCTTTCACTGGACCTGATCTCACTCCTGCATTTTTAAGTTGCACTTTTCCCACTGAATGTAAAAGGTTCAGGTTCACAACCTTACCGTGTTGTGCATAAATACACAATAAAAGGCATATTTATGCACCTCATTTCACATCAGTTTCACAAATTCAGTTTAAGATACACTTTAATGCTAAGCTAAGAAAGGCAAGAAGCAAAAACATGTGATAAGGCAATATGAGGAAAAAAATGCCTTTCTATCCAAATGTTATAATGTGATATTCATGGCTAGCAGACAGCTGACAGAGAAATACCTCACAATATTTCCATTAGGAATACGCAAATGGTTAATACAAAAAGGTTTCAGATCATTAAGCACGCTAAAGTCAACAATAATTTTATTAAATTGTTTCAAAATCTGACAGGAAGGCTATGCAGCGTCTGAAGAACAAATCTTAGGTACTTACAATGGGTTAGTAGTATCATGAACAAACTATGCTGGAAACAGATTTCTCAGGTAACAATCAAAAAGGAAATACTACAAACTTAAACTGATAAAACCATGCAGCAAAATCCTACCCACATATACAATTTGATATTTTGGCCATAACTGGCTCTTACAACAATTGTCTTTGAACTTTAATTACAATCTTTGCAAGCAAGTATTTGCACTCAGACTTTAACACTGATTTTTTCAAAAGTAGGAAAAAACCACCACAGTTTGCAAGGAAACTGAAAAGCTTTCATTAACCCATGACCTGTTAGCCATTACTACTTCACGTCTTCACATTCCACTCAAATCATCAAATTTCACTGAAAACATGCTTTCCCCTGGAATTAGTAACATCTCTTGAAACAGTAGAAGCTTCTTTGAAATAAGCAGACATCCTATAGAGTTGAGCAGTAGATACAATAGGCAGACTCTCCTCTCTCCATTGCTATTGCAAATGAGTGCTGAAAATAGTTTTACATCCCAAATGGATACTTTTACCCAGGCTTTTCTTGTATAAACTGCTGT
Source organism: Pandion haliaetus (assembly GCA_013401275.1). Taxonomy (NCBI): domain Eukaryota; kingdom Metazoa; phylum Chordata; class Aves; order Accipitriformes; family Pandionidae; genus Pandion; species Pandion haliaetus. Next base: position 6,479 of record VYZV01033752.1, on the reverse strand, counting down.
CTCATTGATTCCTCCTCCATTAGAGGTTTGTATAATAAAATAATGGCCAACAGCTGATGACAAGTTAGCCATCACAGAAGTAGAGTGAAAACTGATCAACCTTTCATCTTTATAGAGGATTTCTTCTGGACAATGTTGGAGACTGTGCTGGTTTTGGCTGGGATAAAGTTAATTTTCTTCATAATAGCTGGTATGGCACTAAATTTTGGATTTGGGCTGTAAACAGTGTTGATAACACAGGGATGTTTTTGTTACAGCTGAGCAGTACTTACACAGAGCCAAGGCCTTTTCTGCTTCTCAACCCACCTGTCGTGGTTTAACCCCAGCCAACAACTAAGCACCACGCAGCCACTCACTGACTTCTTCCCCCCCCCCAGTGAGATGGGGGAGAAAATCAGGAAAAGAAGTAAAACTCATGGGTTGAGATAAGAATGGTTTAATAGAACAGAAAAGAAGAAACTAATAATGATAACACTAATGAAATGACAACAGTAATAATAAAAGGAGTGGAATATACAAGTGATGCACAATGCAATTGCTCACCACCCACCGACCGATGCGCCCATTAGTCCCCGAGCGGCGATCCCCCCGTAGTTCATGAACGTCACATGGTATGGAATACTCTGTTGGCTGCTTTGGGTCAGTTGCCCTGGCTGTGTTCCCTCCCAACTTCTTGTGCCCCTGCAGCTTTCTTGCTGGCTGGGCATCAGAAGCCAAAAAGCCTTGACTTTAGACTAAACATTACTTAGCAACAACTGAAAACATCAGCGTGTTACCAACATTCTTCTCACACCTAGTTCAAAAACATAGCACTATACCAGCTACTAGGAACACAATTAACTCTATCCCAGCTGAAACCAGAACACCACCCCACCAGCGAGGAGGCTGGGGGGGCACAAGGAGTTGGGAGGGGACACAGCCGGGACAGCTGACCCCAACTGACCCAAGGGATATTCCAGACCATATGACATCATGCTCAGCATATAAAGCTGAGGGAAGAAGAAGGAAGGGGGGACATCCGAAGTGATGGCGTTTGTCTTCCCAAGTGACCATTAGGCATGATGGAGCCCTGCTTTCCTGGAGATGTCTGAACGCCTGCCTGCCAATGGGAAGTGGGGAATTAATTCCTTGGTTTGCTTTGCTCACAAGCACAGCTTTTTTGCTTTACCTATTAAACTGCCTTCATCTCAACCCCATGAGTTTTCTCACTTTTACTCTTCTGATTCTCTCCCCCATCCCACTGGGGAGAGTGAGTGAGCAGCTGCGTGGGCCGGCTGGGGTTAGGCCATGACAGAGACCAAAGAGCTATCATCTCTATGCACACACCCAAACCAAAAAGTCCTTGAACTGTTATCTGTATATTTTATATAGAGGTCATGTATATGCTATACGGATATGGATACTGCTTATATAGTAAATAAGCAGGAGCACATATATATGGCAGAAACACCAGTAGCACAGTACTGTAGCTAAGGTAGTCACTCTAAGCTGTCTTTAAAATGAATGGATGGAAATAGACATCTCAAGGGCAATTAACTGGAGGAATTTTGGATTGCTATGTTAAGGTGAAGTGAGACTCTTCTGTAGTGTTTGTTTTCCCCTATTGATTAGATAGCATAGCTAAGGTGAATAGCTAAGACTTAGGAGTCTAACTTTCAAACACTTAATTTAGAGCAAATACATACAATCCTAAAGCGCATCATGGAATATACTAAATTATTTGTCCTTTTGATAAAGAAACATGCCAAGCATGTAATCTGAAAATTATATATCTGAAGGGAAAACAATCAGAATTTGGAAACCCCTAGGTCTTTATTTCATTTTTCACTTGTCCTAAGCAATTTTTTACCTCTTATCATGCCACACGCCCTTCTCCGTGCTTTTTACAGGTTTGGAGGTTTTTATGTGTTTGCATTTCCAGAAACTCATGAAATATTTACAATCTGCAAATACCACTTCTACACATTGGTATAATTATGATTCCTGCTTTGCTTTACATTCCTTTGCTAATAAATCATATTACTGTGATTGGTTTCTGACCATTACTGAACATCAGGCTCAGACTGTCAGAGAACTATCCCCAAAAGCTCCCCAAATCCCTTTCCAAGTGGCAACAGTTACACTGATGCATGTGATTTTATCTATAGCTAGGGTTGTTTTTCTTTCTATGTGCATTTCTGTGCAATTATTGGTGTTGAATTTTATCTGTATTTTTTAACAATCAGTCACCTAGATATTCTGCAGCTGCTCAGGATCAGCTTCAGAAACATTTTGGTACAATGCTTGCAAGTACATCCACATATTTATACTTTTCTTTATATGATGTTCTTCTGAGTTCTTAACGTGTGGAAATAATTCACAAACAGAAAGCAAAAAATGGTTACAGAACTGTTTGTTTAAGTTCAGTAATATGTAAGCAATTATTTTATAGATTTTTCTATCTAAATACCCACCCCTTGGTTTTTTAATTGCTTTTATTACCCATCTGGCATAATACTATTTTTACTATTACCAGACTCCATTATCATATTAGAAAATTTGCTGATAAAAAGCTGTGTCCCTGCCCATGGCAGGGGGTGTGGAACTAGATGATCTTTAAGGATCCTTCCAACCCAAACCATTCTATGATTCTATGATAAAATATGCTGATGTTTAATATGAAGCTTCTCTTCACAGCTTTTACAATATACTAATATTGTGTTACTATAGCTTATAGTGGTAGAAATGAAATCCTTTAACAATAGGAATTGTTAACTTGTTAATCAGAAAAATCAGACCTTTCTTCAGTATAAATTACTGTTTCTGTAGTATTCGCAATTGGTTAAATAAATGTGGGTTCAACTGTTACTGATCCTGTACATTTTTTCCTTGGAGATGGAATTAAAATTCAAATTACAAAATAAGGAGGTTCTAGAAAATAATGGTAGATTTATTATCCATGAGGAGAAAGGTCAAAGCTATTTGTTGAATGTAGTTATCTTACACAGGAAGCAAACAAAAGCTTCACTTTACATTTCTGAAGTCAAGAGGGACACTCCTTCATTTACTGAGAGACATCCATTGAAATGCTTTCCTTGGGTATGGACATAACATGTGAAAAAACCCTGTGATGTGTGATATTTCAGCTGATTTATTACCCAGCCACATAAGCAGGAGAAAAGCCAGTAAGTTTACCACAACTACTTGCAAATAAGGTATGAGACATTTACGCCATCAAGGAAAATAATCTGCAGTCAAATATTCATTCCCAGTTACTTGGAAATACAGCAGTTATTCAAATAAAATTCTGGGCCAAATTCAGCTACAGCATAACCAGGTTTATTTACACAATTACACACAAAAATTTCTCCTCATTGGGGTTTCTCAAAATGGGATTTCTGGTCTTAAAGGCAGAATGAGACCAGCATTTTAAATTCTGCTCTGAATCACATGGAGCTTGAGGTTGAATGTGGCTCTCTACCTCTCAGATAAACATCTCTGCTGTTGAGCTGTCCCTTTCCTTTTTATTAATCTGCTTTTTCCCTCTCCTCCCAAAACTGATTCACACTTGTCATGACAAGGGATTCACAGAGTCTCCCAAACACCTTGAGTCAAGACATCTGTTGTGTGAAGTGTATTCTTTCCTTGATGAAGAGGATTACTATAAAGGACATTTCATCACCAAGTCTCAGAGCAACCCCTCCAGTCCTTGTCAGTGTATTTTGGCCTTCTCCCTTCACCCACAGTGATATCTGTACAGTTCATCTGAACATGTTCCCTGACTTTTAAGATGCAAGGACAGAGAAAGGTTTTCCCAGTTTCACTGTCAAATACCACCACCTGTGGAGAGAGCCTGATTACAGTACAAACCAGTCTCTCTTGCTATCTGAAAATAACACATCAGCCCAGCAAAAAAGAGCTTTGGCAGCAAGTTGTTCAGTTCCAAGATGGATTTTCTTTTATATAAGAACGAAAAAGATGTGTTTATAGTTATGTAGGGCCAATATTTGTCTCTGTTGATTGAGGTGGAGAACTGCACATAGGTGAGGAAATTAAATCAAATTATGTTTCCTCACGATTTAGGGTCTCCAAGGCCAGCAACTCACAAAACAGTAGCAAGTGGAATCTGGATGCAAGCCATGCTCTTAATGAGTTACTTGACTGTGTGGCCAAGGCTGATCATCATCACCTCATCTATGCAGATCAGAGATCTTTTTAAGCAAGACAGTGTAAAAGCCTTTTAATACAGTATACACACACTGCACTTAAGACAAGTTTATTGAGTTTTGTGCTAGTAACCTGCCATTGGAAGAAGCAGTGCAGCACCATTTCTCCTACCTACAAAGGAGACCTGGATTTCTCAGGTTCAGCAGTAGGTGATTGCAGTCCTTTGGGCTACGTTTTGAAAGAGAGGTCTTTATGGTACAAAGCCCTGACGATAGATTTGTTCTCAGATCTTCATCTTTAGATGTTAAATGCAGAACATAGAGCTGCCATTCAAGCTTTTCCCACTGTCATCTTTGCTAGTAAATAATGTATTTGATTCAGTACCTTTGCAGCTTTATATGGCTGTCAATGCACTAAAAAATAACAGGCTAGTGCCCCACCAGAAGTAGATAGAGTTATAGTGCAGGGATAGTCAAAGGAATTAAATGTAGAATGTAGTTATCTTACACGGGAAGTAAACAAAAGCTTCACTTTATATTTCTGAAGTCGAGTGTCACTCCATTGATGTGTTTCCCTTCCCAAGTTGGGTTCTTGATTTCTCAGCAAACTTTTCTCACAGATTTGCTCATCCCCTTGAAAAATTAGAAGGAATATTTCTCAGTCACACTATAAAGCCATGTCCATGGGATTCTAAAAAAA
>VYZV01033749.1:44519-58539 GCA_013401275.1 Pandion haliaetus | reverse complement strand
CTAAAATTCAAAGAGCATTACAGCACCAAATGCTACAAAGAGGGGGAAAAAAACCCAAATTATTTTACTTTTTAAATTTAATTCATGCAGACTACATGGTACCTGATGTTAAAGCCATAATTAACGCTTTACAGGACTGAGATCCATATTAATTCCATATTGAATAGAGGTTACTAAACCAAAAGCATAACCAAGCCTTTACAAATCCAAGACTGTGTATTACACTGCTGTATGCATGTTTCCTCTCTCTTGATGGACAATGTATACAAAATGCAAGCTTCCCAGTCTGTAAAAGCCTTTAAAAAGTAAATAATACTTGGTGCAACATTTATATTGGGCTTGACACTGTGGTAGTGTGTATGCCCATGTGTATGTCCAGTAAGTTCTACTTTACAGGAATTGATATGGCAATTTACATATCATAATCCTCACTTCAGTGAAAATAAAAACAGGCAGAACTTTTCATTTTCCAGTAAGGCCACCAAGATACTAAGTCACAAGTCCCACTAAAACCTTGAGCAACACATTTTAGAACACGTTTTTTTTCCACAGAAAGCTCTCCATAAGCTTTATCAATTTTGTAACGGATCGACAGCTATAATGAAACACTGGAAAAATATGACATGGCACAACCTGGTATAGATTTATGCAAACCACATGAACATTCAATGAAAATTTAAAGAGACTATCTACCCCTGACATTTGACATCACAGAAATTTATCAGAGCAGCCTTCAGAGTACTAAGCTGAGATCAAACTACACAATCCATTCATACATATCAACTTCCTGCTAATCCCTCCATTCCTTTGCTTCCCCTCAGTCTTCTCCATTTTGATTCTTCTTCTTCTTACAAGTCATCCAAACATTAACCATCGTTATCCTGAACTTTGCTAATGACTCTTTTCTGTTGTCTAAAACAGAGCACGCAATGGACTAAAGTGGCACAGATAAACAAATTCTCCAGGTACTATATGTATATATCAAAGTTTACATATGAAATGCCATACCTAGGTGGACAAAATTCAATATCTGTTGCAGTTAAATGTTATATAACTGCCAACAGTTGCACGCTTTACTAAGTCTAAATATAGAGCATGTAAACATTAAAGCTTTAAGAAGTTCTTACCATCAGGCGTATCATAAGTGAGAGTTTCCATGGAAATAAGTACATCATCTTCAAAAGGATGATTATACTAAATAAAAAGGACCAGGAAAGATTAGAATAAATGATTAAAGCAATGTTTTTAACGTGCATTTTAAGTATTGTTTTTACCAAAAAGTGAAATTATCCATATGTTTTTATCGGCTGAAGTTAGAAGTCAGCAACCTGGAAACATTAATTCCTAGAGGAAACACATGTATTTTAAGCAAGTACACAAGTCATTCAATTTCAAGGCATAAGCCAGTCACTGACAAAGTGGGGCTTCAGAGAGTTTTCAAAAGTTAAGTTACTCTGTTAAAGAGGTTCTTCTAAGCTTTCTCTGTAGTAACTTGAAGTAGCCACTTTGCTTAGACCTACAGCTCATGACATATGATAATATCCAATTTAATGCTAGATGAGAAAAAGGTTCTAGAACCAAAGTTAGCCTTATGCCAGCACCTAGAAATCAGCACAAAACACTTCCCTGAGCAGCAAAGCTGACATCCCCGAATAAATACACGCATCTCTGGTTGGAGGTGTGTTGTTCCCACATCTTTAACACAAACCAGCTCTAAAGTAAGGAGGATTCATGAAGGGAGTCTCCCGCTTCTTTCTGTAGTTTCATTGAAAATGCCTCATCCAACGCTAGCTAATTTGGGTTACGGGCACTGGAAAAACAACTCGGACTTACGATTCAGTCACTTATTCAATACTGGCAATGCCGGATCTAAGTTTGATGGATGTATTCAAGGAGCTGGCTCTTTACTGGCTTACTCACGCCAAGGCACAGGAGCGCATGACTCGGCACAAACCGCAAAGCTGCACCAGGCGCTGGGTGACTGCTGCGCTTGGCAGCCAGGAAAAACAGGAGCTTGCGACACCACAAGCGATTCATCGACGAAGAGAAATCAAATGGCACTTACTGCAAATTAGCGCACTGAAAGAAAGAAAACTGAACCTGTCGGGACCAACACACCAGGACTTGGAGGCGGTCAGGACGGAGGGGAGCGGAGAGCGCTGCCACCGCTGAAGGCGGGGTGGGCAGAGGGCCGTGCTGCCTACCAGCCCTCCAGAGGCAGTCAGAGGGACGCACAAGAGCGGTCGGGCCCGGCCAAGCCGCGCCACGCGCCATTTCGGCGAGAGAAACCGCAAGCGGACCGCGCTCCTCAGCCAGGCGGGAGGGAGACGGGGCGGCGGCGGTGGCCTGGAGACCCCGCGGGGCCCGGCCGCGCAGGTGACAGAGCTTCCCGGCCGCCCCCGCGCCCGCCTCAGGACGGCGACGAGACCCCCTGCCCAACGGCCCTCACCCGCTCCAAGATGCGGTTGATAGAGGCCAAGAAGCGGATGTTGCTCTGCCGCAGCCGCTCCTCCAGGTCCAAGGCCGCGGCCATGGCGCGCGGGCTGCTCTCCTCCGCGAAGCCGGGGGACGGCGGGCGCCCCGCAAAACACTTCTGCGTGCGCCCCGGCCCCGGCCCCGGCTCCGGCTCCACCGGAGACGTCGGTCCCGCCCCACACCAATTCAAACTGCGCGCCACCCCTTTCACCGCCTCCGCTCCGCTTCCCGCCCTGCTTGATTGGGCAGTGCTCACGTCAGTTCAAGCTCCGCAGCCCATCCGAGCAAGCAGTGGAGAGCCTTTCTCATCCTGAGTGGCTGCTAGAGCTGCCGAGGTCCCACCCACTCCTCACATTCAACTCGCGCCAAAGTCCTCCCATTGGATAGGGGGCTCGCAGAGGGTCGGGGCGCGAAGTCGCTATTCCACCTAGCAACAGCGGCCCACCGTGAGCTCCCATTGGCCGCGGCNGTGGGGAAGGGGTGGGGGTGGGGGTGGAGGCTGCTGGAGGGAACGTGGCGGCCCAGGGACCCCGCGGTTAGCCGCTGCGGAGGCAGCCGCGGGTGCCGAGACCGGGGAGGCTTCGCTTGCCCCGCGGGGTGCTGCCCTGGCCTCGGCAAAAAGCCAATATTGGGAGAAAAAAAAAAGAAAAAAAAAAAAATACAGCATGTGCCGGTTCACGTAGACTAGGCGCTAGCCTTTGCCAGGGTTCGCTGGGGCCACAGGCCCTGCCACCCCGCGCCGGGGAGCGGTGCAGGCCGGGCAGCTCTGGGCAAAGCTATGCAGAATATAACCTTTCTGTTGGACTCGGCAGAAACGGCCGGAGGAGTAAGGACTGGAGAATTTGATGCTAAATGGCTGCTATGAGTCCTGCCCCTTCCAGTCGTTCTCCAGCTGGTCCCGTAGGGTTGCAGGCCTGTGGGCACTGAGGAGGAGGGCTTGAACCTGCCCATCGGCACTGATGCTTTGGATATCATCCCATTCCTCTCCAATATTCTTGAAGAAACCCTTCCTTTTCTATAAATAGAGATTAAAAAAAAAAAATGCTATCAGCACATCAACTTCCCATGAACCTCCCATTAAAAAAACATCTGCCATTTTGGCAATGTAAAGACACATGCATTTTTCATAATGGCTTCTTGTCTAAAACTGATTTGTATTTACCTACTTACTGTTTATTAGTTCAGTTGTAAGAAATCTTACGTTTTAAATGGCAGAACCAAAGAAAAATACATCTTTCCATCCATTTTTAAGCATTCTTACTATTACATGGTTGTGAAGTTTCCACAACCGACAAGTTCTGCATTAAGGCCTTACCCTGTTTCTGGCAGGTCTTACCATTTTTCTGGTTCTGCATTAAGGCCTTACCCTTTTTCAAGGTATGATTTTTCTGCCACCACTGCATGAACCTCTGTGCGCAACAGTTAAATCGCGTGCATGTGGTGAGCAAGCCAGTTACAAGAGTAGTAAAAGGGCTGATTTCGGTTAGCAGGAAGAGAAAGGATGAATGTGGTAATTTAGACCTGACAAACTAGATCCCACTCCTACATTTGTCTCTCTCCTCCCGCTGGGATGAATGCAGGACAAACCATCTAAAAACCAGAATCTCACTGATGATCACCTAACTGCATATTCTCTATTTTCTTGATACCCGCTTGGGAGTTTATTTGCAGAAGCTCTCAGCACTTTCTTTTGCTATTCACTTTGATGGAAGCTATGCTTTGAATATATAAAAGCTTATATAAAGTTCCCAAGATTAAAAAAAAAAGTGTAAATACCCTGAATAAATCAAATTCTCTGCGTCTCAGACTGAGTTGACAAAATTGGTGGGCACTCAGTAGTTCGAACCAAGTCCTTGTAATATTTCCTCTCCCATGGGTAAAAGAGGAATAATACTACTACTTTTACTCCCCTCAATACTGGAAAAGTAAATTCTGTGATACTTCCAACATGGTCAAATATTGGAATAGGTCAGAATATTAGTAGGAAGCTTATTAGTAGACAAGTCTATATTTGTTCAGAGCAAGCTTTAGCGGATGTGTAGTAAAAAACATCTGAAGTTCCACAGTTAAAGAAGGGTAAAAGGAAATACTGGGTAACTAACTATTCAGTTCTTTCAACAGAGTGCTTTTCTCACGGGAAAAAAAAATGCATCATAACGTTGCTGGTGGAAAAAAAAGCATCAGAAAGTCTGTTTTTTCACTCTAGGGTTTAGGGGTCATCATGGCTTTCATTGTGGGGTTTTGTGATCCCCTTGCAGTGCTTTGATAATTAAAGATTGAAATACAGTGCACATTTAGGATGAGATTAATTACTTTCCTCTGACATTCCCTGGTTTAGGAGTCACTCACTTTGCAAGCTTAATGTCTTCTAATTTCGTGATATGTAATTTTATATTAGAAATAACAGAAATAGCCCCAGACTTACTTTATATTTGAGGTAATCACTAACCTAGGAAAATAAGTGTACGTTCCTGTTATTTCAGCCTTGCTGATAGAAGATCAGTCTTTCAGCTGATCAGTCTTTCAGCCACTCTGTTCACTAGTTACTTCTGGCTGTTTTGAATTCATGCTACACTTCACTAGAGTGACAGGAGCATTCAGTTGCAATGAATTTCTTCTACCACCCCTGTGAGAAAATAAGAGTGGCATTCAGCAGTTGTGCATGAAAACTATCCCATATCAGTAGTAACTGGTATATTTGAGAAGGTATAACCAAAAATTTAAACCTCCATGACCTCAGGAATCACAAAGTCAACAAATGTTAGATAATGCTTTTGCCCACAGGATGCATTTATGCAGACTGCAAAGCAAGGTAGTGCATCAAACTGTAAACAAGCAAAGGAAAGGAAACCGGGAAAAGCCATAATGTTAAAACCTTGATGTTAAGGTCCCTATGGGAAACAGCAGCTGTCATCTGTCTTGTGTGACCAGAAAATGGCCCATCTTTTCTTGGTGCTCCTCTGTACTTTTCATGTCTGCTGCTTGCAGTCCCTTGCTTAATTATTGAGATTGTAAATTAACAGGGACTACCCATTTGTCTCGTGTTTATGCAATACCTAGCATAACAAAGTCCTTGTCTTAGGTTCTACTCCAATAAAGATACTTAATAAATCATTAAAACTATTTCTGAAGTCATGAATAAGCTAAGTACTGGGAGGAGTGGTTTGCAGTCCTCATTTGAGTGGGGGGTGGCTGGGTTGTGAAAGTATAATTGTGCTATGTGCCGTGAGGAAGCATGGGTCTTGGACAATATCAGTGGAGAGGTGGAAATGTACAGTCAATACACAGCCGGACTTCTGAGGTTTTGCCCTTAGGTTCTCACTCTTGCTTTGCCACTGCGAAAGGGCATAGTGCTGTCAGCAGGAAATTTCCTGTGGTATGAAGACAGACAGCATCTTTTTAGTCTTGATTAAGTAAACATAGAATCATAGAATCATTTAGTTTGGAAAGGACCTTTAAGATTGACTCCAACTGTTAATGTAACGCTGCCAAGTCCACCACTAAACCATGTCCCTAAGCACCACATCTACACATCTTTTAAAGACTTCCAGGGATGATGACTCCACCACTTCCCCGGGCAGCCTGTTCCAACACCTGACAACCCTTTCAGTAAACAAATTTTTCCTAATATCCAATCTAAACCTCCCCTGCCACAACTTGAGGCCATTTCCTCTCGTCCTATCACTAGTTACTTGATAGAAGAGACCAGCACCCACCTCACTACAACAACCTCCTTTCAGGTAGTTGTAGAGAGCGAGAAGGTCTCCCCTCAGGCTCCTTTTCTCCAGGCTAAACAACCCCAGTTCCCTCAGCTGCTCCTCATCAGACTTGTGCTCCAGGCCCCTCACCAGCTTCGTTGCCCTTCTCTGGACATGCTCCAGCACCTCAATGTCTTTCCTGTAGCGAGGGGCCCAAAACTGAACACAGTACGCGAGGTGCGGCCTCACCAGTGCTGTGAGTACAGGGGGACGATCACCTTGCTGTTCCCGCTGGCCACACTGTTTCTGATAAAGGCCAGGATGCCGTTGGCCTTCTTGGCCACCTGGGCACACTGCTGGCTGATATTCAGTCGGCTGTCAACCAACACCCCCCAGGTCCTTTTCCACCAGGCAGCTTTCTAGTGACTCTTCCCCAAGCCTGTAGCGTTGCGTGGGGTTGTTAACAATGAACATTATACCATTTTTTGCTATAAAAGAGAATATTGTTAATTAATACACTGCAGAAACACAGACATTTCAAGAAAACTTCTCTGGTGCCTGTATAGTGCTCAAAGCTCTTCCTCTGTTCTGTCCAAGCTCCACATCTTCTGCAATTCTATTGAGTAGGTCTATGCAGAAATGTTTGACAGAAGATTTAACCTCAACTTCTCCTTGATTAATTTGGCTTATAGAAGGATAATTTGTGGGACTGAGGTGTGTGCCATTGCTTACCCCGTGGTACACTGCTGTGTGTAATTGTTTTATTCATGGCATTTATTTATATTTGGAGGGAGCTGTGTCCTGTCTAACTCATCAGTTAGCCCAGCCTCAAGCTGTATTTTATCCCTTTAATCTTTTTATCGCTTTTTTTATAAATCAAAACATCTGCACTAAGTGATCATTTTTACTATTTGGCTCTGAACTCTCTCCAGTCAGTCAATATCTTTGAGTATGTAGGCATCTGGAATAGTAAATCATTTTCTGAAAGCAACCTCTGAAGAACCATATAAAAAGTGATTTACACATCTATTCTCTGTAAATGTTGATCTTCAGACACAGCCAAAACAGCACACTGACTATTGAAATGACAAACTCATCTCTCTTCAGTATATTTCTTCCGGATTGCATGCTGCTCTCACTCTTTGTACAAGGGAGTATGAAAGCATAAAATAACTGCTCTTTTTCCAGAAACCCTTGCACAGCTCAGCTTGTGTCAAGTCAGTGAATATAATTGGAGATTCAGAGGCTGTGAAAAACCACTGAGAAGCATGGAGGGGGAAGTAGCTGTAGCATGCAGAAGAGCTGTTTGCCTGTGGAAGAGGGAGCATTGAGCATCCTGGGAAAACACTACAGTAAATTAGCACAGGCCAGGTGCTGCAGCAGGAGCTGGGTGCCATTGCCTCTGCGAGGAGCCCTGCCTTCCCTGCTTTCCTAGAGGTAGGACAGAAAATGGTATTTTACTCCTCCTTACGCACAACTCAACCCAAAGTCACAAATTAGTTCCTTCACATAAGGCAGTCCCTGCATGAGTGTCTCTATTAAAACAGGCAGCTTTTTCCAAACCTTACTGTAATTAAACACACACACAACCACTCCATAACACTGCTTGTACAAAACTTAAAAGAAAACAAAACCCAAAACCCCTACAGTCGGCCACCAGGAAGCCATCAAAAATCTTGCCTGGCAAGCCAAATAATTTGCTGAGCTTCCAAACACAGTACTGGGCTGACTAATATTATTTAGGTCCCTACTTCTGAACATTGTGTGCAGGCCTGCTGGAAGGAAATCAGAGCAGGCTCTTAAGGCTGCTCTTGCTGGGTCGCTCATTCTCTGAAGGTTGTTTACTGCCCTCAGTTGTTCAAGAGCATATTTAATTTTGTGGAGGGAGAGATTTAATCAGTTCCAGTCTAATCAGTCCTCTGCCAGAATGGGACTTCACTATTTTCTTTTCTTTCCTGGTATACTGGGTCTGGTGGGGCTGGAGTTACCTTCCTTTGTAGCAGCCCTGTGGTGCTGTATTTTGGGCTTGTGGCTAAACCGGTGCTGGAAAGACATTAATTATGTGGCTATTGCTGAGCAGTGCTTGCAAGCATGAGGCTTTCTCTTTTTTCCCCAATATGCCCCCCTACCCCACCCAGTGAGTATGAGTAGGTTGGGGCTGTGCCAGAAGCTGGGAGGAGACGCAGAAATACAGCTGACCTGATTTGACCAAAGGGATATTCCATGCCATATAACACCATCCTCAGCAATAAAAACTGGGGTAGAGGAAGAAGGTGGTGAGGGTTTTCTTCTTCCATATTGCCCACTACTTGGAGACCTCTGCTTGTGGGAGGCAATGAGTCATTGCCTTTGCATCAGTTGGCTTTTGTAGGGTTTTTAGAAGCAAATTGAATCGAATCATTGTTTGGAAAAGACCTCTAAGATCATCAAGTGCAACCGTCAACCCAACACCACCATGCCCACTAAACCATGTCCTGAAGTGCCATGTCTACGCGCTTTTTGAACTCCTCCAGGGATGATGACTCCACCACTTCCCCGGGCAGCCTGTTCCAACACCTGACAACCCTTTCAGTAAAGAAATTTTTCCTAATATCCAATCTAAACCTCCCCTGCCACAACTTGAGGCCGTTTCCTCTCGTCCTATCACTAGTTACTTGATAGAAGAGACCAGCACCCACCACGCTACAACAACCTCCTTTCAGGTAGTTGTAGAGAGCGAGAAGGTCTCCCCTCAGGCTCCTTTTCTCCAGGCTAAACAACCCCAGTTCCTTCAGCTGCTCCTCATCAGACTTGTGCTCCAGGCCCCTCACCAGCTTCGTTGCCCTTCTCTGGACACGCTCCAGCACCTCAATGTCTTTCCTGTAGCGAGGGGCCCAAAACTGAACACAGTACGCGAGGTGCGGCCTCACCAGTGCTGTGATAACAGGGGGATGATCACTTCGCTGTTCCCGCTGGCCACACTGTTTCTGATAAAGGCCAGGATGCCGTTGGCCTTCTTGGCCACCTGGGCACACTGCTGGCTCATATTCAGTCGGCTGCCAACCAACACCCCCAGGTCTTTTTCCGCCGGGCAGCTTTCTAGTAACTCTTCCCCAAGCCTGTAGCATTGCATGGGGTTGTTGTGACCAAAGTGCAGGGCCTGGCACTTGGCCTTGTTGAACCTCATCCAATTGGCCTCGGCCCAGCGATCCAGCCTCTCCAGGCCCCTCTGCAGAGCCTTCCTTCCCTTGAGCAGATCAACCCTCCCTCCCAACTTGGTGTCATCTGCAAACTTACTGAGGGTGCACTCGATCCCCTTGTCCAGATCATTGGTAAAGATATTAAAGAGAACCGGCCCCAGTACTGAGCCCTGGGGAACACCACTTGTGATCTGCTGCCAACTGGATTTAACTCCATTCACCACAACCCTCTGGGCTGGTCCAGCCAGCCAGTTTTTTTACCTAGTGAAGAGTACACTTGTCTAAGCCATGTGCTGCCAGCTTCTCGAGTATGCCATGAGAGACAGTGTCAAAGACCTTGCTAGATTTTTTTCCCCCTCTTTTCTTCACCTGCTCAACTGTTTAATTTTAACTCATGGGTTTTCTTGCATTTGCTCTTCCTATTCTCTCCCCTGTCCCACTGGGGTGCATGTGGGTGCTTGGCTGCTGTGGGGGCTCAACCCACAGCACCTGTTTACTTCTAAAGCCTCCTGATCACTGAAGTATGTCCCACCAAGCTCATTTAAAAAGGCAGGTCCCAAGTTCAACCACTGTGTCTGTGAATAGAGGGACAAACAATTACTAGGATAGGCATTACCTTGAAATGGTCAATCCTTTTTTCCATCACATGTGGAAATGGAGAAGTGAGAACAAAAGTCACTTTTTATCATTGAGGACTCAGGGCACAAAGCTCAGGAATCAGACTTAGTAAGATTGTACTACTATTGAAGGAAAGAATGAGAATTTTCTTGAAAAGGAATGAACAATTCGTGCCCCTTTCAATACTCACCACTTTCCCCAATTTCTCACCATCAGCTGAAACTGTCGGGATTGACTTTTGCTCCTAACCCTTCACTCTTTCTGGCATTTTGTAGAAGTAGCTCCTGGCTAGATTGGTGTTATGGGTTTGTGTGGCGCGGTTTTCCTTGGTGGCAGGGGAGGGGGGCTGCAGAGGCGGCCCCTTTAAGAAGTTGCTGGAAGAATTCGCTGCCCCAAAATGTCGGACCCGCGCGCCCAAATGTCGAACCCGCGTGCCAAAATGTCGGACGCGCCTCTAGGCGGGGAGTGACGGTGGTAACGCCTCTGGGAAACATATTTAAGAAGGGGAACCGGTAGTGTGGGGTTGGGAAACGTGAGAGGAACGTCGCTGCCGACACTGGAATCATGGAAGTGGAGGGGGATGAGGAGGCGCCTGAGGAGGCTGATGGCCCTGCAGCCCAGGGGGGTGAACGGTGGAGCGGAGGCTCCCGAAGGTGGCCGTAACCCCATGGTACAAACCGCGCTGAAGCAGTGTGAGCCGGGAGAGCAGCCCGCGGAAAGGACCCGCGCCAGGGGAGTTCGGGAAGAACTGAAGCCCGCGGAAAGGATCCGCACCAGGGAAGTTTGTGAGGAACTGCAGCCCACGGAAAGGAACCACGTTGGAGCAGGGAACGAGAGAGGAATCTTCCCCCTGAGGAAAGAAGCGGCAACGACGATGTGTGGCGAGCTGACTCAACCCCCATCCCCTGTTCCCCTGCGCCGCCGGGGGGAGGAGGTAGAAAGCATCGGTAGTGAACTGAGCCGGGAAGGCGGGAGGGGGGGGGGGAGGTTGTTCTGATGTTTGGTTTCCCTTCCTAATACCCTTGTGTTTTGTTTTCTGTTTTGATTTGTAGTAAATGAAATTGATTTTGTTTCTTCCCCAAGTTGAGCCTGTCTTTTGCCCGTGACCATAAGTGGGGAGTGATCCCTCCCAGTCCTTGTCTCGACCCACAAGCCTGCCTTTGGATTTTCTCCTCATCCCAACGTAGCCAGGCGAGGGGGTGGGGGGTGAGTGAGCGGCATGTGGTGCTTTGTTACCCACTGAGCTGACCTGAAACCACGACAATTGGCAAAGAACTGGGTGTCACCAATGTGCTGAATGACTGCCGTGGTGCAAGTCACATCACGCCTCTTTTGCATAGATGTCAAACTGTTTCACAAAACATAGTAAGAATTACTAACCTTGCTTGATAGATGGAAAACCTAAGGCACAGAGCTAAGTGGTTTGCCCAAGGTTGTGCACATGCCATTGGCAGATTGGTGAATAGGTTGTAGGCACATCCTAAATTCTAGTCTAGCATCCCTCTGCTTGACAGGATTAACATCTAAATAATTGTAGCCAATTCCCCTGAGCACTTTCACACACAGCAGGATGGAAGGCTCAGGGTCTAACCCCAGTATGCTAATCCTGAGGAATGCATGACAACCTGTCCTGTCCCTTCAGGTCTTCCTTTGAAAGAAAGGAAGTAACGATTCTGCATGACCCCATCCGTTCCTGCCAGCTTGCACAAATGAATGATTGCAGTCAGATACATTGGATGTGATATCAAAGCACATTTGTCTGTAACAGAGGCCACTAAAAGTTGTGCTGTAATCAGCACCGCTACCTAAACTCTGTCCTGAATGAGCAGATTAAATTGTTTTAAAATGTTTGAACACAGCGCTCATTGTGATCAATGTCATTCTGTTGATCAGATCAGTGGGAGTGAAAAATAAAACCACATTTACTCAACAACAAATATTGGCAGCGCTTCTGAAACAGGCCAAGGGCTTATTGAAAAGAATATTGATTGAGCCAAGAAAACATCAAGCAGTTATAAAAGTTTAATCATATTCTCATTCAAGCCTGCCTTCAGTGCCAGGAATTAAAATTCTCCCATCTCCTGAGGACAGAAGATGCATTTCCATAATGTTCTGTAACTTCCAACACTTTGCATCTGTACCGAATGGTGGAATTATTCATTGCAAATGATTTAGCTGAGATACGTAGCCCTTTCTACTGTGAGCGTACAAATTATGCATAAACAAGCTGTGATTTTTTGAATGTTTCTCATTTGCAATTGTTTAACAAAGAGCTGGGCCAACCAGACTTAGCCTGCAAGGTATTTTTGAAGTGGTCAAAATAAATATTTGGTCTGCATGATTCAACAACATATGTCTGGTCATTCAAACCAGATGAAATTATAACAATTCCTCAGCTAGAAAAGATTAGTTTCATTAAAAGGATGTATCCGTGTCCTTATTAGAAAACTGCTCATAACCATTTGCAGTTGCCCGAGAGAACTACTGTATGCAGAGAGTGAAAGGCCATGTTCAGAACGGCATATTTTGGCACAAGTGCTGTGGCACTGTCTGGTTATAGAAACTGTATGTGGTTTAAGAGCACAGGAGAACCTGGTGCTTGCCAGGAGAAAACGGGAAATGGTTTCTCTAAGCTGCAGTTGTGAAGATTCACACCTTTCTAAGATAGACTCACGGCTGTGGAGAACAAAAAGAAAATAGAGCTATGTCTGAGCTATTATTTCCCCTCCTTTTTCAACCCTCTCCTTCTCTTACGTCTGTGGCAAGGTTATGGAAGTCAAGTGTTGCTGGCTTCCAAATAGCTGGGACTGTAGCATTAGCAAGGGCAGTAGGGTTGTGCAGGGCATGGACACCCCCTGTATGCACCTGGGAACCCTCAAACACGCTGCTGTATTCTCAAGGATTTTTGTATAGCAGGCACCTGGCTAAATCAGAGTTATGTTGCATGTACTCCCATGTGTTGTAAAATTGACTTAGATCCTACCCAAAAGAAGGTGTGCGGGGTGTCCTTCCCCCATTGCAAAGCTCAGAAGAATTCATGGCTGTAAACAGGGTCAGTGGGAGACATAGCTTTACAGACATGGCTTGCTTATGTCAGACCTCTGACTTCTGACCACTGTGGACCGCAAAGCGAGGAGTTAAACCCATCTGAACATGTAGGCTTCAACTTTCTTTGGCTGGCTTCTCACTTCTGAGGTGCAAATGACAGCTGCATTGGTGCATGGAGTTCTGAATTTCTGACCTTCCGCTTTCTTGCCCCCCACCCTTCAATTGCTGCCTTATGTGGGATCTCTTTGAGGAAGTGGGAAGCAATTTCATACATGAAGAAGGCTTTAAAATTAAGATAGGGTCTGTGTGAAGTTGGCTGAAGGATTGGACTGCAGAAAAAAACAAAAGCAAAGGGGATGGATAAAGACCTGGTAGCAAGTGCTAGGATAGAAAATAAAAAAATTGTGATGCGTTGGTAGGGGTGGCTTGTGTGGAGATGGATATAAATAGGAGCAGGGCCAAGAGGAACAGGGAAAACCTCGAAAACTTCCTTGAACCATCAACAGATGCACACAATGCTTGGAGGCCCTTTCTCAAGGCAATGAGGAGTGTCGTGGTTTCAGGTCAGCTCAGTCGGTAACAAAGCACCACGAAGCCGCTCGCTCACCCCCCACCCCCTCGCCTGGCTACGTTGGGATGAGGAGAAAATCCAAAGGCAGGCTTGTGGGTCGAGACAAGGACTGGGAGGGATCACTCCCCACTTATGGTCACGGGCAAAAGACAGGCTCAACTTGGGAAAAAAACAAAATCAATTTAATTTACTACAAATCAAAACAAAAACAACACACAAAGGGTATTAGGAAGGGAAACCAAACATCAGAACAACCTCGCCCCACCCCTCCCGCCTTCCCGGCTCAGTTCACTCCCGATGCTTTCTACCTCCTCCCCCCGGCGGCACAGGGGAATCCCGCCTTCCCGGCTCAGCTCCATTCCCAGTGCTTTCTACCTCCTCCCCCCGGCGGCGCAGGGGAATCAGGGATGGGGGTTGAGTCAGCTCGCCAC
>VYZV01033749.1:11543-37121 GCA_013401275.1 Pandion haliaetus | reverse complement strand
TTGGAAAGGATGTAAAAGATTCAAATGTCAGAACTATAATGTCAGAACTGTTTATAATGTCAAGTGATGCATGTTGCATACTTTTAGTATATTCCATTGATCAAACTAGAACCTGGGATAAGTGCAGATGATTGAGCACGTTTCATGTGCAAATGGACATGGGTTTGAAATTAATTTGGAAGAAAAACATTTTCATATAGAAATCTTAATAATTGTTTCATTCAACCTGCACCGATCCGTGCACAAATTATTTTGCATAAAGCTGATGCTTCTAACAATAACTGAGTGTGATGCCTGCAGGGCACTGTCAGCCAAGGAGAACTTATTCTTCTGTTATAATGTAGTAATTTGATAAAACCTGTTGTGGACTTGAGAGAGAATCAATCTCAACAGAGCCAGAGAGAACTATAATTTTCCCTTTGCAGACAGTTCATGCAGTTCCATTTCAGCTCAGAGAATTAATCATGTTATTTATAAAGTAAGGTTGAGTTGTTTTCAGTGTTGTTTCCCAAGAAAATGAGGCATATGTGATCATGCCATCTGTGAATCCCTGCCTCCTAACAGCTACCACATTCAGAGACATTTGCAACCCAGTTTGAAAGAAGGTAGAAGTCTCAAAAAGACTAAATTGCTAAAAGCTTTCNAAGAATAGTTTAATAGAACAGAAAAGAAGAAACTAATAATGATAATGATAACACTAATAAAACACCAATAATAAAAGGATTAGAATATGCAAGTGATGCACAATGCAATTGCTTACCACCCACCGATCAACGCCCAGTTAGTCCCCGAGCAGTGATCCCCCTGCCCCCACTCCCCCCAGTTTATATACTGGGCATGACATCACCTGGTATGGAATGCCTCGTTGGCCAGTTTGGGTCAGCTGCCCTGGCTGTGTCCCCTCCCAACCTCTTGTGCCCCTCCAGCCTTCTTGCTGGCTGGGCATGAGAAGCTGAAAAATCCTTGACTTATGCTAAGCACTGCTGAGCAACAACTGAAAACATCAGTGTGTTATCAACATTCTTCTCATACGTAGCTCAAAAACATAGCACTATAGCAGCTACTAGGAAGACAATTATCTCTGTCCCAGCTGAAACCAGGACACCTATATATCTGGGCAGGGCAAGGATACCTAAATTAGTACTCTTTCTCAGGGTAAGGCAGGAAGAATTCAGCTGTTGAACAGTCTGTTTGGCAGAAGCTGGCAGTCCCACCAGCAGGAAGGAACTAGTCACGATACCTCTTACCTTTTGTCTCGTGCAGCTGTGGCAAAGAGCCCAGTGAAACCGAATTGTTTTGAAAAGGAGGACATACAGGTCAAAGGACACAAATCTCTGGGAAAACAGAGTGCTTACAAAATGATTTGGTTTTAGCTGTTCTTTGAACATCTAATTTTACTCTACAAAGATAACAAAATTTCATTCCAGTGCTTCTGTAAAAGGTTAATTTGAAAGAACAGTAGCTGAACCCCGCCAAAACCATCAAAACATCACATTATTTTAATTTACAGATGTAATAAAATCAAGAGTGGTAGACAGCTTGTTGAGGAGAATGTATATCTCGGGAATATTAAGCTGACTGAGGTGTTTCCCAGAGAACCTACTCCAATTTTGAGTACTGATTAGGGTAAATATTAAGTTAATACAAACCAGGCTTCGTTCTTAATTGATCCAGATAGAACCCAGTCCTACCTAGAAGTTTATATCCACACTTTAGGTAGTAGGTTAAAGAGTCCGTGTTTAATAGAAGAAATTTATTAACTCCGTGTCTTCTAGAAAGGTTGCATTTTGTGATATTTTATTGATTACTCTGAACAGTGTTCATAGAGACCAAAGAAGTTATTTGTACTGCATCAAATAGCTTTTTTGTTATATGTGGGCAAGGTTTGTGTTCTGTGGCTGCCACAGTCATTATAAAGAATAAAGAAAAGAAAAGGAAGGAGATGGAGTCAAGAGTGAAAATTGTTACTCCTGGAGCAGGCTGCTCAGTATTGCCTGGGCAGGCTTTGGCGACATCAAGCTCTCTGAATGCATCAGTATTATCTTCCTTGAAATGATGACACAGATGCTACATCAGTCACTGGATCCTTCAGATGCTGTGTCTCCTGCCGTTCTGTATGACTTTGAGTACGTTGGAAAGGTCAAAACTTTTCGTAATCAATTCCATTAGGTCCTTGTCTTTTTCCACACCACTGATGAATTCTTCTAAAGTCAGTTCCCCTAAAAGGAAGTCAGATACTCCTTAGGAACTGAGAAACCCAGCAATCACTCTCAGCCCAACACAAGGCCATTCATACCAGATTTAATCCCTCAGGAAGGTCCCCTGTTCTCTGCTGATAGGCAAATGCAGGCAGAGTATTTTCTAAACTTTTCCTACTTTGCATCAGATCCTAGAACTCGGACTTGCTTTTTTCTGTTAAAAGAGATCAAACACACCTTTCACAGAGTTTAAGACAACTGTGAGTGCTTGGCATCTATGGTGACAGAAATGTGTAAAAAAAGGTGCTAATGAAGCTTCTGTCAAGGCTGAATTTAGATGTATGGACCAATTCTCAGTGAGCTAACTCAAATTTATCTTATAGCTGGTTTTAACAGAGATTAGGGTGTGATTTGCTGAGGATTACCAGGCATACTTCCTGTGTTGACTGCTAGGATTATTTAGAGCCACAATAAGACGTAGTAAAAAAGTTGGTTAAGTGGTTTGATTAGATAAATTCTTCCAAGCAACTGAAATGGTCATTTAGAGCACGATTTTTTGGTCTCGTGTCAAAATCAGGTAATACCTTGGAAGTTGCGAGACAACTATAAAATCTATTTTATTGAGGAGCAGAAATATCATTTAGCATTCTTCCTCTTTTCCTGCTCACTTCCTTGTCGGCAAAGGCAAAGGCCAGTCCTAGGCATATGTCTGCTCACATGGTGCACAGGACTGTACACAATTCTCTGGTTAGAAGTTATTCCAGTGATACTGTTTTTCTCTGAGAGAAGAAACAGAAATTGGTTTAATAGGATGAGCTCGATCCTTTTTTTCTGAGAATGGTTCAAAGTTTCTTGTTAAAATCACAACAATGAAAGATTTCTCACTTCAATAAGAAATTACAAGAGGCCAGACAAAGAGGAAGATAGCTGGATGAGTTGGGGCCCCAGGGGAGCAGCGATTCAAATTGCATGCACTTCTGGTGAACGTTTAGCTGGATGACTTCTGGCTATTTTTGGATTTAAGTACTCCCTAGAGTTTGTATTTTGGTTTTTGTGCATGGCAACCTTGGAAACTTCATCTGATGTGAAAAAGAAAAATGATCAACATTTGACAAATGTGAAAACCACATTCTACCCATGGGCAGTAAAGGCTGCTTCCTCTTTAGTCATATGGGTCCTCACTGCACTGGTGAGCAGGCTCATACACACACTATTAAAGTGGAAAGACGTCATTTGACAGAAGTCCTGGCTCTTAGGCTTCAGTGAGAGGAGTAAGGCCCTCTCCAGGGGTTGGTGTGCAGTGCCCTGAGAATGTTTGTGCCTCCTCTTTCAACACCAGAGCCCTTATATAATCATCCCAGGAGCAGAGACAGAACAAGCCATCTCTGTGCGCTTGTCTGCATTGTCCTCCGTTGTCACTCATCCACTCCCTCTGATCTCTGCTCCTATCCCAGGCACTCCTCTTACTTCCCATCTCCTTCCCTCTGTATTGCCTTTGACTGAGGTCTTTGGGCGGATGGGGTTCCTAGACTTGTCAGATGGACACGCTGCATCATTTTCCTGCTTATGCAGGTCAGCTGATCTTGAATTCCCTCCTCTTGATCCCAGGCTAGATATTTCAAGGTACCAGTACCAGCATGAAAGCATACAAAACCCACTGCAGTTACCAGTGAGATACGGTTTCACCGGCGTGCCCAGACTCACTGCGACTGTGATGGGTCTCAGGTTTCCTTGAACTAATGAAAATAAATTGCAAAGCCATCAGATTTGTTTTAAGAATTGCTCCTTACAACCATGGGATTATTTCTTGTATTTTAATGTGAGGAAGGACATTGCAACTTGTCTGTTTGCCCTTTTCTTTAATAAGAAGCTACAAGGAGGTAGCATAGTTTAAGCTAAACTTGGTAAAATTTGTCCCATTCCTCAGGTGGAGCTAGTACTGCTGCTTTGCAGCTATTTGAAAAATAACTAACTGTGGAAAGCAGTTTGAAATGGGAGTATTATGAAAATAATTCTGAATAATTCATGTTCTGGCATTTCATTGCTAAAATGTAAGAAACAGAAGCTACTTTTTCAGCTGATGGTCTAGCTCAGATAAAATTATTACTTGCAGTAAACATATGGTTGAAGCAGAGGCCAAGGTACAAATAATCATAGAATTCAGGTTAGATTCTAGAATACGACTGTATGTTATTTTGAGTCCTTTGGTAATTTGCCTTCACCCAAAAGGTGGGCCAAGCAGGTGAGGAAAAAATCCTCTACGAGTTATTCACATGCATCACAAGATCACTGTTTATACTTTGATCATATGTCACAAACAGCTTTTTTAAAAGTAACCTTAGTACACCAAATAAGACCAGAAAAATGAACAAAAAAATGCCCCAAATTCCTGGCTGGGATCTGGTTTTGTTCTGCAATGCTTTCCTAATATTCCTAATTTGTCAATGATTGCAGTAATTGATGTAAAACATAATTGCCAGTGGAGGGAAGATCTTTATGATTAGAAGTACGGGGAAGACACTCACATGTGGCAGGTTTTCTATTAGAAACAACTCTGAAGCAGTGAATTAAAGTTTTAGTTTCCAAATGCAAGTCCAATTAGCTTAATCTAGCTATCTTGAGAAAAAACAGTAGCATGTGTCTTAGCATGTGTTAATGATCAGCCTTCAAGGGACATCCAATATGCTGTCCAATCTTTAGAACATGCTAGAGCCTGTGCAACCATGTATCTTAATTGATTTTCTTATCCATTTTAGATTAAGCCAACACAAATATACTAAAAAAAAAAAAATCTCAATCACACTTTCATTTTGCTGTGCAACCAGAGTACTGGCATTTTGGATGAACAGTGCAAGACCTCCATGTTTTAGCCCCAACAGCATGTAATTCCTCTGTCAGCTTAATTGAGTCAGTTGACTAACACTTCACAGTAAAGCTGAAGTAATATGGGTAAAGAACAGATTCAGGCTTTCAATTTGTCTAAAACAGTCACTCCTGCAGTAGTGCGTTCAACTCCCCTCTTGATCCCATACTTGTTTATGGGGGAAAATCCCTGCCAATGCCAAGAAAACCTGGATTCTTACCGTCATTGTTCACATCTATCTTCTGAAATATCATGTTTGTGAACTCTTCAGCAGACATGTTGGTGTGGCCATTAATAGCCTGGATAGCCTAAAGGTAGAAATGCAGAAAGTTCTTTCAGATGTTTTTCCATCAAGTTGTAAAAACAATACACTTGCAACTGCAGTAATTGCAATGCAGCTCTTTAGTTCACCAACCCTTTAAAAAATTGCTAAATAAATAGCTATTTCAAGTAAATCTTCAGTAATGAGGATTGGAAATTTAATTAACATAACACAGCCTGAAGATTACAGGC
The DNA here is from genome assembly GCA_013401275.1 of Pandion haliaetus. Lineage (NCBI taxonomy): Eukaryota > Metazoa > Chordata > Aves > Accipitriformes > Pandionidae > Pandion > Pandion haliaetus. The sequence goes on along the minus strand of VYZV01033749.1, from coordinate 31,547 downwards.
TAATTTACATATCTCTGAAGGTCTTCTGAAACCATGTGGCACCTCTGCTCTGCAATACACTTTAGATTCCACACCAGCATTTTTATCTTGCCCTAGAGAGTTCTGTGTCTTTAGAGAGTGCCCTATGGTCTGTGTGATTTAAATAGAATATTATTTTTCACAGCTGAAAGCACATGAGGAGAAAGCCTAAGTCATTTTTCTATTAAGACATATTTAATTTAGTAATCACAAATTAAGTCAGAGCAGCAGTCCTGGAAGTTAGCGTAATTTACTTGTCCTCCAAAGAAATTAAGAAAACCAGAAGTTTCCCCGCTACTTTTTCTGTGGCAAAAGGACCCAATATTTGGAGTAAAGGTATAAATGAATATTCATAGAGACAGTAATTTTTGCATTATGGTGGTCATTCAGGTTAATAAAATAGGAGCCTATATGTTAATAGCCAGTGGTTCAGACGCAACAAGCATGCATTTAAAGGGTTGAATTCAAACTTAATATCCCAATTAGTAAGTGACTGGGAAAATAAGTGCGTATATGTTTATAATACACATGCATATATGTTCTATAATGGGCATACTATAGAATTTGTTTTTCTACACCTGAATTATCTTGAGATGAACTGTGTTGTGTAAGATAATTCACCATATATGCCAGTTGATTCTTTCAGTATTCCTGATATTATATTAGAACTCATTATATTTAAAGAAAATGCTAAGTTAAACTTATTCAGCACTGATGTGGAATTTTTGACCATTGCTGTCTTTATCTGACTTTGCACAAATGAGTTCCAAAAGGGCAGCAGGAATTTTACAAAAATAGGTACATAAACTTGTTTGTATTACTAATTCATACTTTAGCTACTTTTGGTGTTTTATATGTCTGACCCCGATGCAGTCTTCAGAAGAAAGTTGTACCCCTGCCACAGTTAAATTTGTTGTAGTGCTAAGAGTAAAGCACTGGTTCCTGAAGTACTTGAATCACTGACTGCCACAGAATCACCTTAAATAGTAAAATAAAATAACTGGGCTGTTAAAAGGCATTGAGAGGATGCATGGTTGTCTGGATGAAATTTTGATCATTGATAATGATCTGCTGGTCCAAAGTTGGACAGCACAGCAGTGGGGACATAGGAAGTTTTAATAGGACTTCTGTGATTTAAATTAATGTCTCAGACATGACATATCTTTCTGGACAAACCCTTGTTTACTAATGCTTAGTATAAGTAGGGCCCCTAATGGCTGTGAGCCTGTATTTTTATTTTTATTTAGAGCCCATCTATTTTTATCAAGCCTAGGTCAAATGATTTAGGCAGGTTTAAGTTAAAGTTCCCATACTCCAAATGGGAAGAAAAGACACAGAGGTTTAAACTGATTTTAAAACCAGGTAAGTTGAAAAAGAAATCTTCTTTACATTAAAAGGATTTTAATTCTCTTTTCAGATAAAGCCCAAGACAAAACAGAATTGCCTCATTGCCTCTGGGTGAAAAATGATGCAGAATATCTGCAAAAGAAAGATGTCATTAGTCTTAAACGAGGAGAAATCTAGGAGATGCAGCCTCTCCTTCTGCCTTTAGAAAACTGCTCTTTAGAAGGTGACGCATCAACTTTATTTGTTTGACCCTGTGGCTCCATCTGCCTCCGGTTCCTTTTAACTTGGGCAGCAGCTCTTGAAAGTCTCTAACAGTGACTAGCCAGGCACCAGCACAGAATCCAGGAAAAGTATGTATGTTCCTTGTTTATTATTACATTAAATCCCTATTTCGATTTTGTGCTCCTTACAGCAAAACCTTGATCTGTAACGAGTCCTGTACATTTAGGGAGCAGTAGTATTAAGTCATTCATATTTGCAAGGAACCCTATAATACCTTTTACATGAAAGCAGCTACTGAAGTGCAAAATACTATTTCACTAGAGCAAGTTGAAAAATACATAAATCATTTTAAAGAAAGAATTTCCCTGCTCTGGTTTTATGGATTTGAAATGGACCTATTTTCTGCAAAATTTTATACAATATTCGTATTCAGATGTCACTACACGATTTCATGGCAAAATTAAATTAACCCAATTTAATTTCAAAATATAGGTAATGGCATTTGTAGTAAACAAATCTCAAAGACTTTCAAATAATTAAAATATTGGAACATTTTGATGACATCTGTATTGTTTCTTGCACCAAGCTCAGTTTGAGAGGCCAGTTTTCCACAACAGACTGGCACAAATACTTGTAAACACCTGTTTTACTCATTATGCTGCTTGAGTTCTACCCTGCCTTATAGTATAGTTTATCACAATAATGTCTCTACTGTTTCTACAGTTTTTCACTTTCAGTAAAGCATTATATCTGTAGAACTATGTTTTAAAGTAAAATACTACTTAGATATGTTTACTTCAATAAGCAAGAAACTAATGGCCGGTGTGTCACTAGCCAGAACAATTCTGGTTTTACAACTGTAAAACATGAGGTAAAGTACAGACAATCCATTTACAACACATGATGAACCACTGTTTCAGGGGCAATGCACTGTGTCAAATGCTCTTGCTATTGGTCCTAACTTGCTTACCGAGAATATGCTTAATAGTTCTTTTTTGTCAATACATCCGTTTCCATCAGCATCGTATAACTTAAAATACCATTTCAATTTTTGGTCAATTTTCCCTCGCATAACCAAATTTATTGCAGCTATGAACTCCAAGAAGTCTATAAATCCATCCTAAGAGAGAGAGAAAAGAAACCATATTTAACAACATTGGTTTTCTGTTCGTTCTGGCAATTTCACAGAAACAGGTCATCAAATTCACTATAATACACACTGATTTATAAAGCACCTTAGCACAGAAATCTCCAGTGGTGTTCAAAAAGGATGAGGTCAACTGGAAGTACTATAGGAAGGGGTGTTAGCACAGACACTTTTCTTCTCCCCTGAAAGCTGGGGGCAGTGGAAGTGGGGGACAAATCTGTTCTGAGCGATTGTTATTGACATTTTTTGAGGAGAAGAGAAGCAGTTTTGTAGTAGACTTCCATATGCAAAAAAGGGGTGTCTGGGATATCTGGTTTGGTACCAATGAGATGTCTAAGCGAAGTTGCTTATATTCATAAGGGTACTGCAGAACTACGGATGATATCCAGTGCAACAGAGCTGTTCCAGGTGTTACTCATCTGAGAGATCATGTACTAAGTGTTGTACATCAGTAACCAATAACCTGGCATGAACCCCAAGTACTGTGGTTTATCCATATAAACATCAGGTCTCTCCTCACTAAATGCATTTTGCATGGGATAATCAAGCCTTCAAGTCATAAACTAGTTTCTAAATAGTGAGGATTGGGGGACATTCATAGGGAAAGAGCATTTCAGATCTATTTAATTTCCTATTTTCTGCTTCCTTCTCTGAAGCTACGGATGGAAACCTGTCAAGGACAGGCCTCCATGGTCAGGTGGCCTAAGCTCCTGTGACAGTTCCTCTGTTTCTCTAAAAATGTGGTGAGGATGGAAGAAACAGCTGCTGAATTTGGAGAGTACTTGCTCCAACTGTTTTCATGTGCATATAAAAAGAATTAACAGCTGGTAAATTTAATCTTGTGATCTTTGCATTGGTCAGAATCCAATTGCTTGGAAAACACTGGAAAGTGTCATCAGTTTCAGATGGCCTGTGATTGAGAAGAGAAGGTTGGATGAGTATCTAGTAGGTTTAGCGTGTTACTTATTTTTATTGTCATATATCAACACATGTCTTGCCAGCTAAGGTTTTGCAATCAGCAGGCATTAATCTGTCCTCGAGACTGTACTAGACTAAAGGAAAAGAAGTCCTGTAAAGCTGCAGTGCGACTCATTGCCATACTTGTAGTGCTTGTTTTGATTTCTGTGCGAGGCTGTTTTGCAGGGTGGCACTTGAGGTAAATCCAATGTTTCAAACACACTGGATTCATTGTACATGCAGAAATGGTGCGTGCATAACTTGTGCAGACTGACCGTTGCTTCACAGGCTCTCTGTGCAGGTTCTGCTGTGGTTGCTGGAAGGCAAAGGCACTATTCAACCACTGTTCGGGATTAAATGAAATTTGGCAGTAACTGCATGTAGTTTTCAAACAAGATTAGGCCCAGTATTAAAAGCAGATGCTTTACCAAAAATGACACACCATGTACCGCAAACTTTACGCTTCTTTTTTGGCACACCAGCTTGAATTTCAGTTTTGCAAATATTATTTCAAGAAGCATCTCATCAAGTATTTTACTGGAAGGCAAGGTTTATTTTGCTGATTACATTTCCATCTGATTTGATAGATCTATTAAGAATGTGGTTAGATGCATTTCACATTGCTGCCTTGTTATTGCATTTCATATTTGTTATTGAAACTACTGATTAATTTTAGGTTTGGTGGATGTCTATGACCAGATTAATTTTCTTCTTTCTCCCTTACATTTCACTTTGGATTTTGGAAAATATTATCTTGTTTGCTTTTTTCCTGTGTCTTGCTGTCGCTGTTATTGCTCTGACAAAATATCAGAAGTTTGGGCAAGATAATAATCACCTTAACGTGTTTGGCTATGTAACTCTGATCTGGTGGATCGTTTGGCCATCCAACTGAAGGCCAAGGTCAGAAAACTCCCACCTCTGAAAAACACCTGAGAGAAATTGTAGTTGCCAGGAAAGCCCCAGCCACATTCTGTAGACATGCAAAGACGACTGGTGACATGTTAACCTCAGCAGCCAGAGCACCAGGAATAGAAATATTGAGAAGGCAGACATGTTTATCTACATGATGTGGTACCAGAAACATTGCACAAAAGCACTGGTGAGACACATACTGGTTTTCCTTTCTGCACCAAAACCCATACATTGTAGGTAGAAACGCAAATATTTATGTGATGCAGAAGGCTATGGTGATCTTGTTACACATATACAGAGCTTTCTCAGATAAAGAGAAATACTGCACTTTTTGCAGTAGTATCCAAGAGCCTCAGAATAGTATATTAAATAATGAAAAAAATTGTAACAGTAACCTATGAAGATCATCCTGTGGTTATGCGAGTACAACAAATAATACAATAAATGTGTTACAATATTATTAAAAGAATACTGCCGTGCTGATTTACCCATCTGCTGCTTTATAACCATTCACAATGCAAGTATCTAGGTAGGTCCTTACATGTCTCCGGGCTCCGTAAAACTTAATTCTGTGCGGTGCACGCAGTAAAGTGTCTGTTGCTTGTTAGAAAGTCAGTAAATCACAAGCAAAGGGCTACCGTAAAAATAATAAAATAAAATGAAAAGAAAAACAGCCAACAACATAATAAGCAAAGATGATTACCAGTGGTGGAAGATATAAATAATTTACTTCTGGTGCTTTACTCTGTTATTCCAAAGGGAAACTTTCTAATATTTCTATTAAATGGAGTTAATGCTGGTGAAGCCTGCCTATTTGGCCGCTTAGGATAGTGGATAGATTCAGTTGATGGATGCATTTCTTGTGAGTGAAGGCTTATTTTCCATGTCTGTACAGCGCTTGCCCTGCCTTCCTCGGCTGCAGCACATTACAGTGGGATACCATGGGCATCTGGAAGGATGGTGAAGTCCAGCTGCCTTCCCTGGCCGAATGGGCAGAGCCAGCTGGGGTAAGCTCACAGGGTACCCCTTCTGCATACGGTGTAAAACAGGGGGGGGCAGAAATCTCCTAATGCTGTTCTGAGGAGTGGGCTGGAGACACACCAAAAAAATGGGTTCAAAACTTCTTTTACATGCCTCAAAGTCTTCTGGACTTTCTGCTTAGCACAGTAGTCTCAATAAAAATATATACTTTTTTTTAGTCTCTTAACAGCTTGACCAGGTGAACTAGAAGCTTAAGGATTTTGTGCCCTTTGATGCTGTGCTTTTGTAACTTGTTTTGCTTTCACTGATGAGTGATTTTTTTAAGCTGCTTGGAACAGTTTGATTCACAAAACAAAGACAAAAGAAGGCTCCAAAACTGGAAGGAGAATTTGCTGATGATATAAGATTGGTCTTCATGGCCCTGAGGGCACCACCAGCCCTGACTGCCCCTGCCCAGGGCCCAGGCCCCATTTCAGTTGTTCATTAGTTACTGGATCTCCTGAGGAGAAAGCAATTTAATTTTATCTTTTTATGAGATGTTTTTGCTTCAGAATGTCAGCCTATCTGCAGTTGCTGGAGGCTGCTCACCTTTGTTTGGTGAGGATGGGAATGTACGTCCTGTGAGGGCAAAGCCGGGCACTGAGGGACCGTAGCATTACACAACAGCAATTAATACCCCAGCGAGGGAACCTTAAGAAGGCATTAGCATTCAGTTCCCAGAATAGTGTTGCTAATCTTCACAGGTCCTTAAAAAACTCTTACAGCTTCAAACTATTTGAATACAGATTAAAAATAATTGACTTGTCAGCTATCAATACACAGCTGATCTTAAACAGCACGGTAATTCAAGGTTGGGCCAGAATGATCAGAACTGGTTTGGCTGCCTAGCTCTTACCTGAGAGTGATTTCCTAACAGCGTTGATGCAGTGCTACTGGGATAACCGGCCATCTCCCACCACACGCCATGGCTATGCATGCGGAAAGGGACAATTTCTGTCCCTGCAAAACCCCACGATGAGTGAAGTCATTGTCTTACTTGGAGCACTGAGGACTCCACCAAGTGTCTATAAACAACAACCTGTGTCTTGTCTCCAAAATTTGCTCCTAAAAAATCTCTAAACTCAACCTGACACCAGGAGGATAGCTCAATAGGCTTTATCAGGATTAACAAATGTGCAAATATAGATGGTCTAGATATTTCAAATGTAGGGCTTAGGACATTAAGCCACCTTCCCTCCCCACTCCCTGTCTTACAGAACACTACTTAAACCTCATAAAGCAGGGGGAGGAGACACAGATCAAACAGCAGATTACAACAGCTCAGAATAACTGTGAAATTTATGGCTAATCCTATGTGCTTCTCTCTTTCTCTCTAGACCCCATTTCAAATATAGCACTGCTTTCTCTGCCCTCAGAAACCAAAAGGAAGATTCATTTCACTCTGTTTCATCTTCCCCCATTTCCTTGCTTGCTTTTTTCTTCTGAAGACTGTTAGCTGCTCCTCAAAGGTTGCATATGCATTATTGAAGAAATACAGAGCTACTTGTGACTCTATTGCTTTGACATGTCCCTAAGGTCTGATATTGGAGCCTGGGGCTTGGAGAGAGCTCCAGATCCCCTACAGACTATGGCCAAAACACCAATTTCCCAAGTAAACAAAGCTGGCATTTGTCACGGGGCGGGGGAAGACTCTTGGCCAGCAAAGGCTGTTAGATAAGGATGAGGAACGAAGCAGGGAATTAGGAGCTGCAGGTTGTTAAGCAGGTTTGTGATCGTTGCATACCCACTGTTACATAAAGAGATGAGGTTGTATTGACCACACTGTTACACAAGGTTCTGCTTTGCCCAGATAAAGAGGACCTGCGAGATTTGGGGACTTAGAAAATACCAGGACCTTTATGTTAGAGGAGTTGGAAATGCAGAGCCAGCTATGTGTCCTGGCTCTCAGGCTTGTAGTCTACCCTGGTAAAACCTGGTGAAATCCAAAATGTTAAGGTGACAAACAATTTAATTTCTTTAAAATTAACAACTACCCCTCAGCCCCCTACCATCACTCACGATTTTCTTTCAAGATTACTGGAGAAGCAGAGAGACAGAGAAATGACCAAGGCGTCAGGCTGGGTCCTGTGCTCAGCCTGCAGCACGGCACAGCAGTGCCCAGGAGGGCTGTACTGAAGGAAAGCATGTACTCAAGGACCTAGTCCTCTGCCATCATCTCCTGGATGGTGGTGTTCAGCTTGCTGCACCCCCAATTTTGAGCCTCTGCCTGTGCTTTTAGGAGCAACTTTCCCAACTTAAAGCAGTAGGCAGGAGAGAGAAGACTAAAAACCAGAGCCATGACCACATAACGCATTTTTCAGCAAATTTCTTGCTGACAATTCAAGCACATTTTTCTTGTTTGACAAACCCAAGAATGTAGCAAACCAAACTTCCAGGAAAAGCACTTTGAAAACATCCATGTCTTATACTGGCAAAGATGCTCTATTTGGCAGATTATCTCAGGTGCTCCTAGATAATGTTTTTATGAAATAATGTCCCAAGGGATGTATGCAAGAAGACTCTTAAAAGTTAAACATGTATACTATAGTTCCCTAAACTACTCAGTATTATCAGATAAAGGACCTCAGGGAAGGAAGAAGTTAATACTCCCTACCTTCTTCACCTAGTAGGCATTTTTTATTTCTGTAAAAAATTGGAGATTATAGATCATGCTTTGTCACAAGAAAGCAGTTACCAATCTATTGTCATTACATGAGTTTGCAGCGAAGTTAGTTAAAACAGATCATCCAATTTATGCTGCATTTTTCCTGCAATTATTTCCAAAGCGTGGTTCACCAACATCATTGTCGCCAACAAATGTGTGAATCATGATTGCATATTTTCAGATGTTTCAGAGAAACATTTAAATGATAAAGGGGAAAAAGAAGAAAATGAAAACCTGGACTAGCCTTTAACTTCTCTATTCATAATTAATATGGAAATTGATAGAAAAAGAGACAGTTGCACTTTTAAAAAAATACTTAAAATTTCTTTAAATAAAAGAAGCAGATTCCTGAACTGTTTCTCATTAAAATTACTTTCCCCTTTATCTACATCATAATTTAACAAGTAGTATTTAAAAGTAATTATGTTTCATTGTAAAGTTAATCTACATTACCTATTTGTGTAATGTGACAAAATTAGTGCTAGCTAGTAATAGTAGTAATATGCTCCAAGTGCTTTTTAAGCTCAGTGAAAGCTGCAGAGTACATGCTAATTTGTTTACACTTAGATGAAATTTTCAAAGAAACCCTACACATGTTGTTAGAAAAATGCAATTGCTTCAGTTTGATGTGTAATTTTGATCACTGAGTAACTGCAGAGGAAATGACTCTAAACCCTTTCATTTGTTTTAAAAACAGGGAGTTTAGGAACTCAGGTAGCACAACTCAATGGAACACTGCAGATGATGAAGATTATTTTATTATTTTTAAATAAAAGTGAACTTCATCATTCTTTCATATTCCTCCCTTTCTATACTGACTCACATTGAGTTTTGCTACATTTGTTTCTGCAGGATATTCAGTAAAAATGTTTGTGATACAAATTTAAACCACATTAAAGAAAAAAAAAAACAAAGAAAATTGAGCCAATCACTTCACCAAACCTCTAAGTGCTTAATTTTTACTTTCAGCACTTTTTGCCACTGATTTTTCTGTATCCAATGCAGTGATTCATTTTTTTCTAGGTCTCTTGTGCAACGTAGCTGGCATTACAGATTCATATAGGACCTATGGGCTGGGCTGTCTCAACCTGTGGATCTCAGGTGCTGGGTCCTATTGTGAAAGGGGACTCCTGACAGCCAGCTGCCAAGCATTGGTGGATGTAGTACATCTGGCCTTGCACCACAAGCAAACCGTGTCTACTCAACCACTTCCCTGGGCAGCCTGTTCCAACACCTGACAACCCTTTCAGTAAAGAAATTTTTCCTAATATCCAGTCTAAATCTCCCCTGCCGCAACTTGAGGCCATTTCCTCTCGTCCTATCTCTAGTTACTTGATAGAAGAGACCAGCACCCACCTCGCTACAACAACCTCCTTTCAGGTAGTTGTAGAGAGTGAGAAGGTCTCCCCTCAGGCTCCTTTTCTCCAGGCTAAACAACCCCAGTTCCCTCAGCCGCTCCTCATCAGACTTGTGCTCCAGGCCCCTCACCAGCTTCCTTGCTCTTCTCTGGACACGCTCCAGCACCTCAATGTCTTTCCTGTAGCGAGGGGCCCAAAACTGAACACAGTACTCGAGGTGCGGCCTCACCAGTGCTGTGAGTACAGGGGGACGATCACTTCGCTGCTCCCGCTGGCTACACTGTTTCTGATACAGGCCAGGATGCCGTTGGCCTTCTTGGCCACCTGGGCACACTGCTGGCTCATATTCAGTCGGCTGTCAACCAGCACCACCAGGTCCTTTTCCGCTGGGCAGCTTTCCAGCCACTCTTCCCCAAGCCCGTAGCGTTGCATGGGGTTGTTGTGACCAAAGTGCAGGACCCGGCACTTGGCCTTGTTGAACCTCATACAGTTGGCCTCGGCCCAACGATCCAGCCTCTCCAGGTCCCTCTGCAGCGCCTTCCTTCCCTCGAGATGATCAACCTTCCCTCCCAACTTGGTGTCATCTGCAAACTTACTGAGGGTGCACTCGATCCCCTTGTCCAGATCATTGGTAAAGATATTAAAGAGAACCGGCCCCAGTACTGAGCCCTGGGGAACACCACTTGTGATCTGCTGCCAACTGGATTTAACTCCATTCACCACAACCCTCTGGGCTGGTCCAGCCAGCCAGTTTTTTACCCAGCAAAGAGTACACTTGTCTAAGCCATGTGCTGCCAGCTTCTTGAGGAGTATGCCGTGAGAGACAATGTCAAAGGCCTTACTGAAGTCCAGGTAGACAACATCCACAGCCTTCCCCTCATCCACTAGGTGGGTCACCTGGTCATAGAAGGAGATGAGGTTGGTCAAACAGGACCTGCCTTTCATGAACCCGTGCTGGCTGGGCCTGATGCCCTGGTTGTCCTGCACCTGCCATGTGAGCACACTCAAGACGAACTGCTCCATAATCTTCCCCAGTACTGAGGCCAGTCTGACAGGCCTGTAGTTCCCCGGATCCTCCCTCTGACCCTTCTTGTAAATGGGCGTCACATTGGCAAGGAACACTATTGCAATCCCTATTGCAAATGCAGTGAGCCTGGACGTGCTGCGTACGGATTGCAAGAAAGGGGCTATTCAATGAGGTGGGGACACTCCATGGTATGCACTGTCCCATCACATAGCTTAATCCGATCCAGGTAAGCATCAAGACTGCAAATTCAACTGGAATATTACTTAATAGCACTTGCCTACATGAATATTAGGAAGTTTTTTTTAAAGAGAAAATTTCTCGGACATTCAGATTACCTCTTTTGAAATGCAAAAAAAGCCACTGAATTCTGCAATGCTGTAGCAGAAATCTGGGACAGACCTCACCTTAATATCCCATGTAAAGAATCAGCCTTCCATGCTTGATGCTGCTGTGCCACTATTGGGGAATTACCTCTGGTCTAAAACTTTGAGATCATAACTCATACCATCAAATCCTATAGTCAAGAATTCAACTGGACTGACATTAAGCAAGTGATGATAATGTTTAATGATAATGTTAACATAGGTTTTTTAGCTTGTAATGACACATCTTTATAACATAAGTTAGTACTATCACAGCAGTAAATCCTGTGCCAAACCACTAGAAAACAAAATTAAGATTGTGAAATTGCACCAATAATTGTGGAAAGTCCTTACAAAGTAATAGAGTCTTTTTTGGAATCAATGTATAAAAGTGTACCTAAAAAAAATTGTGGAGGTAGTTAAGAAGTAGTACAAAAACATTCTTTAAGACAGTCTATAAATAAATAGTGTACTGTTTCATGGAACCAGGTGAAATATTTGTAGAACATTGTTTCTGTTCCATGGAGTTTTTTATAAGGGTACAGTACTTTTCAAAGGCACTTAAGCGTGCTGACAAAACTGATGTAACTACACTGCCTTGAAAACAGCAAAGCATAATTTAACCTCCTCTTTATTTACAGTAATCAGGCTAGTTACATTACATTTGAGATAATTTTATGCTACATTACTCCAGATTAAGGAGAAGCAAATGGTTTGGCTTTGTTGTTTTTGTTGCTTTTGTTGGATTGTGTCCGAAACTAATGGGAAATGGATTTGTACATGTACCTGTCAACTCTGAAAAGTCCGAATATTTCAGGAAGTAAGAGCTGTAGATTTTTGTTACTTCAGTATCGTGGTTTCAGGTCAGCTCAGTCGGTAACAAAGCACCACGAAGCCGCTCACTCACCCCCCCACGCCCTCGCCTGGCCACGTTGGGATGAGGAGAAAATCCAAAGGCAGGCTTGTGGGTCGAGACAAGGACTGGGAGGGATCACTCCCCACTTATGGTCACGGGCAAAAGACAGGCTCAACTTGGGGAAGAAACAAAATCAATTTCATTTACTACAAATCAAAACAGAAAACAAAACACAAGGGTATTAGGAAGGGAAACCAAACATCAGAACAACCTCCCCCCACCCCTCCCGCCTTCCCGGCTCAGTTCACTACCGATGCTTTCTACCTCCTCCCCCCGGCGGCGCAGGGGAATCGGGGATGGGGGTTGAGTCAGCTCGCCACACATCGTCGTTGCCGCTTCTTTCCTCAGGGGGAAGATTCCTCTCTCGTTCCCTGCTCCAACGTGGTTCCTTTCCGCGGGCTGCAGTTCCTCACAAACTTCCCTGGCGCGGATCCTTTCCGCGGGCTTCAGTTCTTCCCGAACTCCCCTGGCGCGGGTCCTTTCCGCGGGCTTCAGCTCCTCCCGAACTCCCCTGGCGCTGGTCCCCTCCGCGGGCTGCTCTCCCATCTCACACTGCTTCAGCACGGTTTTTACCATGGGGTTACGGCCACCTTCGGGAGCCTCCGCTCCACCGTTCATCCCCCTGGGCTGCAGGGCCATCAGCCTCCTCAGGCGCCTCCTCCTCCCCCTCTACTTCCATGCCTCCAGTATCGGCAGCGATGTTTCTCTCAGGTTTTCTCCAACCCCCACACTACCGGTTCCCCTTCTTAAATATGTTTTCCCAGAGGCGTTACCACCGTCACTCCCCGCCTAAAGGCGGGTCCGACATTTTGGCGCGCGGGTCCGACATTTTGGGGCAGCGAATTCTTCCAGCAACTTCTTAAAGGGGCCGCCTCTGCATCCCCCCTCCCCTGCCACCAAGGAAAACCGCGCCACACAAACCCATAACATTCAGACAGAAGAATTCTTTCTGCTGAAGAGATATCTTATTTTTTTCTAGCCTGTGGTTTAGAAGCTGATTAATTTTTTGACACACAGGCTTTTATTGCTGGCTCTATAATGTGATACCTATGACTGTCATGAAAAGAAAATAAGTTTTCTAAGTATTTCTTGTTTGGTAGACTAACTGAAGGCAATGGTGAGAGTGAAAAAGGGTTCAAAACCAGAAAAAGCAAGAGGTAGACTTCTCTGGGCAAAGTGGTAGTGCTATCCCTGTGTGCTGAGTCAACACAAGAACCATGGAAAAGGAATAGCATAAAACGCAGCATGTGTTGCCAACCACAATACCAGCTTATATGGCTCTTGGCCCCATAGTGTAGTGTGTAATGCAGAAGTTGCTGCTGCAACCTTACTGCCTGGGTTAAGCTGGCTTGTTAGAGTCAGCTAAGAAAAGTGTACTTGTCCAAGAGTCCTTTCAGCCTGAAGACATCCCTAAAATTATGTGTACAGCTGAACTTATGTTTGCGGAACTATTTGAAGACTTAAGATACAAAAGAGGACAGTTGTTCAGGAAAGTTTGGGAAAATATTTCTGTAATTATCATCCTCTCTCACCCTGCTTTGGATAACTATTAACTATTGCACCCAATTCTATTACGTCAACTTTGGTAATGCCTGCAAACACGTCAGGATGCAGTAAATAGTCTAGGCAGTTCCTTAGGCAGCCTGACAATTCATATCACAGCAGCTATTCCTGGTCCTGAGAACCCATCAGAGCAAGACAATCTGAGAAATGAAGCCCAACTGAAGATCAAATTTTTCAGCAAATGAGAATTAGCAAACATGCCCTGAGCCATTATAATTAATCCCACAAGAGGTGGAAACACTTAATATTTAGATTCCAAGTAGTGTTTAAAGTATTGCTCGCTAGCAGCCATTTTATTTCATCTCTTAAGAGCTCTTCGTGCCTTCAGTAAGAACGTAGAAGGCAGCTATCACATGGTGCTAGGTAACCGTTGCATAGTTGGGCCACATCAAACTTTAACAGAAGAATGTCTTCAGTAGAATCTCTAGCAACTAATTGCCTCATATCGATGAAAATAATATTCCTTTGTCTCTAACAATTCTTAAGAAGGGGGAAAAAATGGAGGCAGAAAGCAACTGAAAGTCAAATGAAGAAGGAGTTACATTGATCATCAAAATATCTTTGAAAAATAGTACATCTTTCTGTGACAATTTGCACACTTTTCTTGGACTATGAGGTGCAACCACTGCTTTCATAGAGAATTTAATGGCCAAATGATTTGCATTTCCTTCTACTACAATACCTGTGAAGATACACTTGGATAATCTCATTCACATCCTTATAGCCAGAGAGGATAACATCTATTTATAGCCAGAGCACAGAATCAGATGATGAAAAGTCTACCTGAAATTCGGAACTGTAAAGACACAGCAGTACAGGACAGGAGCTAGGATGAGGAAAAAAAGGAATGGTGATCTGCCTCCCAACACTTGTCAGCATTGTGCAAAGTATGAGGAGTGAAGGGAAACTCTTATTCTTCAGAAAAAAAAGAAAAAAAAGTTGTAGCTTGAGATTCAGTTTACGTTGCTATGTAGTCATTTCGACACACAACAAAGTTCTATTGAAGTAACACATTTTTGCATTTCTCATTATCTGTTGTACATCAAACAGCCTGTTTAACTTTCTTCTTTAGATTTTAAAATGGATTCCTTTTAAAGTCCTTTTTATAGTTCTAATTTGCATAATGATGTCAGATGAACTCTTGTTTATCACAGAACTACTTTAAATTTTAGATGAAAAAGCACAAACTAGATATATGACTAAAGATTGACATCAGTTGGTGGCTCCTTATCTAACGATTTCTTAAACCCTTTGCCGTGGAGTGTCCATTTTTCTGCATCTACCAACTATATCTCTGCGTAAGAAATGTAGCAGAAAATACCGTTCTCTGTTGAGGAGTATCCAGTGCTTTATAAAACGTTAACAGAAAATCCTTGAACTTGCATAATTTTCCTTTGTTGCTACATACCTATTAATCTTCTTTAATCATCACAGTATATCCTACCTTTTAAAATCCCATTTTCTTACAAAGCAACAGACACTTACTCCTGTAGCTAGTTTCAATTAATGCCAAAATAAGCAATGAGAACTACAATAGCAGCATCCCATTTTCAGTACATTGCTTCACATGTTAAATGGCTATGCAAATTTTGTCCTTCACAGGTCATAAGAAACCAATCAATCAATCAATTCTTACAGTGTTCAGTTTTTATTTTTAGTGGTGGCAAAACCTATCTGCAAGCCAGTGGAAGTGGATGACAATGATCTATCTGGGTTTCTGATTTAAAGAAATAAGATTTTTTAGAATAAGCATTAAATAGTAGCAGTGCTGACTATAGCATGTTTCCTTAGTTCTGTTTGAGAGCAACTGACATGTCCAATATATTATGAATACACCAGACGTTATTTTTCTAGATCTGCTCTCTCCTTTGGTGTAACCTCATTTTGAAGGATATAATTTCTCTGGAATATGATACATATTCTCACAGAAAACCAAATATACATCAGTATACTTGGCAACTGCTGAAGTATTTTAGATAAACATAATTGTTTCCTCTCTAAAATTCATCAGTAGGCTCCCTGAACTAGAGCTGCATGACTGGACTGAGATGCAGAGGGAAAAAAGGAGGAGAAATTCAGCTTACTTGTATCTGATTGCAGCTTTTTCATTTTTGTATCACAAATAGCTTAATGGTGAAGAGGACTGAGATCATTTTTCCCTAAAATGACCATAAAGGGAATCTTTTAAAAAATGAACTGTTGCACTTGTATTTTAATAAAAACATTATTTTTGAAGGTTTTCATTGGAAAGCTGTGACAAAAGATAAACCCACCATTTATTATACTCCCAATGCCATTGTATAAATAATGCTTACAAGTATTGATGTATGAGTCATGAATAAAACGTTTGCTTAAATTCTACCTCCTGCACTCCTCGTGATAATCTCAAAGAAAGTTAACTTTGCAATTACAGTTCTGAACATTCAGCGTCTTTGTTTTTCACTGGAGCTAAGAATGATGAACAACTTTCAAACCTCACTAGCATATTTATTTATTTGTTTGTTTGATCGTTTATTTATTAGCAAAGCATCCCACAGAGGTCAAGGAAGGCATGAAAAGTCTTGACATAGAACCCTTGTTTTTAGGAAACATGGAAAAATTAAAGACATCTGCATACTTGGTGTATAAGGTCATGTAATTATGAAACAGCTGGTGGTCTGTACAAGAGACACACAAGAAATGGTTAGTATTTATTGAGTATGCTCCTGAGAAAAAAGCTTTTAGGACATCGCCTATGTCACTAATCTCTGATAGAAACAGGCACTGACTGGAA
This sequence comes from Pandion haliaetus, assembly GCA_013401275.1. NCBI lineage: Eukaryota > Metazoa > Chordata > Aves > Accipitriformes > Pandionidae > Pandion > Pandion haliaetus. The sequence continues at coordinate 15,260 of VYZV01033749.1, read as the reverse complement.
ACAGCTTTTATACACTGAAGCCAGAGGCGTGAATACCTGTACAGTACTATGCTCTGCCACATATAAACGCGCAAGATAACCGAGTCCAGGAAGCCATACAGCCACAGTAGCATTGCCCCTTTGGAAATCCTAAGTAGGAGAAGGATGTGTGTAACAGACTTCAGCTGGAAGCAGCAAGGCTAACTAGGAGGTGAAAAGCAATTCATAACTTAATTGCCTGCCCCGCCCCAAGTCCCACTGGCATCCTATAAGGTTAATATTCCACACTTACCTGCTAGAGGTTTTAAACTGGACATACCTGAAGCACAGAGGAGGAGGTCTATGCACCTTTTAAGAGTGTTTTATCATGTTATTCTGTGATAGAATAACTCCCAGCATGGATGACCCTAACTTAAGTCAAGGAGCATTAGGCTGCTATAATTGGAATTTTACTTTAATCTCAGGCCTAACACTTTAGCACAGCTTTCTGAGCAGATTCCTCTTTGTGAGAAAACAGAAGCCTACATGAGAAAAATATATTTTATGCTGAGAGTAGAAGGCCTTATTAAATGACTCAAGTTTTTCAGAATGAGTTTCTTTAGATTTAGATCAACTGTAAACTAGTCCCCAAACTATATGCTTTTATATATAAGCTTCAGCAAGAGAAGTCATAACAATTTTAAACTGTAGAAGCCCGACTATTAAACCATGCTATTTTCTGGCCACAAAAGGTTAGGTAAATAAAAAAATCAGGTCATATATCTATAAAAGCTGAGGGAAGCATGGGAGAAGGGTCATGTTTGCTAGCTGTCTAGCTAAACAGGACTTGTATATAAAGGGTACTATTAAGAGAAAGGAAATCGTTTCTATCAAGAAGTTTTATATACTTCACCACTTACTGGGATAATGGCCTCTTTATTAGAAAGCTACAACCAGAGAAGAATATAACAGCAAAGGAAATAAAATTTAGATCTACAATCCTGAGAAGTTGCTTTAGTACTGAAGGAAACTGTAAACAAAAACTCAAATGACCAAATTATTTCTGAATTCGTGTGTTATGCAACCACTTGCATCCATTAACTTCTGTGGCTTGGAGATGAAAGATTATCAGCTGTTTAATATTGCACAGTGCCTAAATGTTCTACATAGTGTCATGGGAGGATAATGACCCCTTATTTATATAATCATAGCTGCCATTTCAGAGCCCACAGTGTGCTACTCCCGGTCAGCCATCCATTGACCACTCTTCACACATCTGTACTTAACTAAAAGAACTTTTCAGGATCAAAACCTACATTTCTGCCAAAAGTCCTAGGGAAGAGAAAAAGCCATAGAAAGGGTATAGGACAAAAAGTGAGTGTATGGAATAAGGAGATCCTCTTATTTTAACTCATCAATAGCATACAATGTTACTTTCTCCTGCCACAAGAGGCTGGTCTGTTGCCACTTTATTCCCAGTTTAACCACATAAAAAGCATCTTAGCCATGTACCTGAAAAGTGTTTGATTGGTTCTTGTTATTTCTAAAAGCATACCTTAAAAATAGTGGTCATTAGTCTTGCTAATAAAGGAAAAAAATATAATTGAAGTTATGAAAACAGAATGCTGTTAACAATACTAGAAAAAGAAACAAAGGCTATATGGCAACAGAAATGCAATCATTATACTGAATAGAGATTAAAATACAACAAATCTGTAAAGCTCTAAAAAGTTGTGGGCTCAGGATATAAATTTTACATCTTAAATGGGTCCTTGCCATTTTTTTTCTGAATAAAAGTCTCTGCTGGTCTAAAATATGCCAGATTTATCTTTGTTTGCCTGGCATCCTTCCCTAGGAAGGTTGATCCTCTCAATGCCTGGCATACCTTTAGAAATGCTTACAGGGCAGCGATCAGCATAGATTTCTGAGCTTTGCTGCACTCTAGCTACTCTAGCTTGATTCCCAGCTGCTGTATTGTTTAATACCCATTCCTCTACTTTGTTTNCCCCGCCCCCCATTTTTCTTTTAGCTTGGAAGCTAATCTGCAATTTGGTGTCTTCTTGCTGTAACCACAGCTCAACTCCACATTACACAGAGAGCTAAAATTTTCAGCAAAGCTAGGTATGAAACACCTGAAAAAAGAAGGCTATCTCCAGGGACTGGAAGAGGTGCTCTGCTAAGACCCTGCAAATGGTGTTCAAGGATTACAATCTCTGTCAATAGCCATGCATGTGATAGTTGGGAAAAGTCCTTAGCTGTGAAGTCTGGCAAATGCATAGATTTGCTCTACTTGAGTGGCCCAGTCCCTATTTGGCAGATGGTGAGGTGCTGGTGCTGGACACAAATGGCCTTCTCTGGTAGAGGGACTGCTGTTCCAACCCACACAGCTTGCTGTAATCAAGCAGGCCACCCCTTATTGGTCTGGTATCTGTGACCCCAAGCGTTACAAAATAGAGACATGGGAGAAGAGAGCAGGGGGAAATGCTTTCTCTTATATTAACTATACAGCCATACCCTGCTATCCCCCAAGGATGTGTTGCTGAAATGTGTGATGGTTAGCAACGTGATGGGTGTTGACGCAGTTTTTCCTGTGAGACTGAATTCCTGGTCATTACCCTGTTTTTCCATCCTTTAGCCTTGGTTGATCTTGGTTCGTCTGAGGAAGATGAGGATGAAGACAATGATAAAGTTCAGAAAGATGCAGCAAGCAAGTTTCTGGTAAAAGAGGGAGTTCAGTCACACAGATGAAGCAGCTGAGATCTTTCAGGATGGTGTTCCTGAAATCAACGCTGAAAAGACAGCGTGTTCTCCAGCTGACAATCCTGGTGCAGCTCCTGCCTCTCTGCCCTCCACGCTATACATACTGTCTCTCTATGTTTAAAACACATGTATTAAGTCCTCCCCAAGCATCTGCCCTCTACTTCTTATGGGAAAAGTTACTTTGCTATCTGGCAACTTTACTGCTTCATATATGAGAGTGATGACAGCCTGCAGAGCAGAGTGGCACAACTCTGAAACACCAGATAGAGAAGTAACAATTAGCAGAGGGTTCCCATTTTAAATGTGTTTGGCCGCTGCCACAGCAATTAATTATGAGCAAATGCTCTTTCTGAAACCTGATTTTATTCCACTCGCCTCACTTTTACATTAATCCAGAATCTGAAGGTCTCGCGAATCTAAAGGTTTCACAATTCTGCAGAGGATGTGCTGACAGGCAGTGCCCTGGGGTGCTCCAGCATTGCAATGAGTGGAGGGCTCAAGGTGGCCAGCTCCAGGACCTTATGAGTATGAGGCAGTGCTCAAGACAGACCTAGAAAACAGCCCATACGTGTCTGCCAGTCATTAGGTCCTCTGATGTCTTTTACCCTCTTCCCCCACAGCCACATGGTCTAAGGTCTTCTACACCTAGTGAAAGGTGCTACGCACAAGTACCAGATGACCATGGCTTTGGCCTTGTCTGTACACCTAAGAAAAAAAAAAAATATATATATATTGTCTGTCTGGGAGCCAGCTACATTACGGAGAGCTGATTGCAATCACAAGGAGTTATTGCAGTAGCAGGGAGGGTAAATTAGAAATATAGCCTGGAGAAGCTGCTTGACCTCTTGTTATGGGTTTGTGTGGCGCGGTTTTCCTTGGTGGCAGGGGAGGGGGGGCTGCAGAGGCGGCCCCTTTAAGAAGTTGCTGGAAGAATTCACTGCCCCAAAATGTCGGACCCGCCCGCCAAAATGTCGGACCCGCCTCTAGGCGGGGAGTGAC
>VYZV01033747.1:166072-208425 GCA_013401275.1 Pandion haliaetus | reverse complement strand
CTTTTTTTTTTTTCGCCCTAGGTTTGTGTCTCATTCAGCTATATCTGACCAAGTTTAAAAATGGACATAAGCACGGAAATAGTAGCAATTACTGTGTGTTTTATAAGTGTCTTGGGAAGTATTGCAGTGTTATTCTTGAGGCTGGATGTTCTGTAAGCTGGAGAGGTTAGGCTGCTTGCTGCTTTATTTCCCCACTACTGTCTGCTCAACAGAGTAGGGCATACAGGAATACCAGTGTACACTGGGCACTGCCAGTTTCTGTTAAACATAAGGCTTTGGTGGTGACATGGACTACAAGTACTCGAAGACAACCAATTTTCACTTCAGCCTGGAGTATCCTGTTCTGCCCTTGGAATTCAGTTTTACTTAATGTGTAAAAATGCATGGAAACCTGTCAGCCATGTTGCCGTAATCCTAGTGTGGCTCTTCAGGACCACCCCATCTTTGGCAGAAATTGGTCATTTAATTTGTTCACACAACAAAATTGGGCAGTGTCCCCTTTGTGCTAGTTTTCCCCAATACAAAGTGGTGTTCTATGATGGCTGCACCAATGTTTGTGTTGAAAAAAATGTTTCATTTCCTCTTGGTCATGAGGAGGAAGAGTGACTATGGAAAATTACATGCAATTAATGTAATCCAGAGATTACTTATTGTCACAGAAACTGACTCATTGCATTTTGATCCTAAGGCTTTAGAAAAAAAAGATTTTGTGAAGTTTTAAGTTTTCTAATATGTTTTTACTTCACAAACCTCTGGAAGTTAAAACCTCCTATTCTGTTTATTATCATGGCCAGGCTTTTATGAGTGTAACTGCTTAAGTCAGGGAAGTGATTGAATTTCAAATTCTGCTCCTTTATAGGTGGAAGTAATGTTACCCACTTCATCTCTGCTCCTGTGAGAATAAGCTGTGTAGCAGTATAGAGCCCTGGTGGAATCTGGTTACAGTAGCTCAGTTACTGCAACATCCACTCTTGTCGTGGATATACATCTTTCATATAGCTCAATGTTCAACTTAAGTTGATCAAGTAGAAATTTGCTCCTGTTGAAGTGGTGCAAGGAATACTAACTGAACTGTTATGCCAAATAAGCACAAAAATGCTGTGAAGAGGCTGGCCTACCTGAGCTGTATCATGTCCTTCTTGTCCGTTGGCTCCCTCACGTCAGCATGCTGGCCTGCCTGAAAAGTAACCAAGAAAGAGGAATAGAGCAGAAGCTGCTGTTGTACCATCAGCAGAATGGAGGAAGGGACAGGAATACGCAGTCGGAGCCGAGAGGAGACTAGCGTGGTAATCGTCCTGGGAGTGACAGTGTCTTACATCAGCTGAAGCAAACTGAGTATTTGTACAATTGGCTTATGATGAATGGAAGGTAAAAAGTTTTGACTTAACTGTTGCTTTGCTTGTTCAGGTGGACATGACTCATCAAGCTTGGTCATTTTTAAGCCTTATTTTCACAATGGGGAGAAGAAGAGAGGAGAAAGGGTCTGGTTTTTGCTTTAGCCTTTTTGGTTATTCTGATGTACGAGCTGTAAATGTGCTAAATCTTAAATCTTGTCTCATGGTGATAGACTATCAGAAGTCTTTGTGCATCAACTTGTCACAACTGGTTTGGGAGCAGTTCAGTCTTTTGCAAAATGGAGAGCAAAACATGTATGTGCTGGGGGAAGGGAGTCGAGAAAATCACCCCCTAAACCCTCTTAATTTCTCATCAGTCTGAAGAGCAAATTGCTTTGTGTGCTTGTGTTACGCACGTGTGGTGCGGAAACCATCCTGCAGTCTGATAGCTTTACATCCCATTTTACTGTAGGCAGATGGTGTCTGCAGAGTAGTAAATCTACCATGGCTAAGGATGCTCTGAGGAAGGAGGGATAAATGGATGAATTTAGAGTTGTAAAATGTAGCGAAGCTGGAAGGATCTGTGAAATCTACGTGGATGGAATTATAGATACCTAATGAAATGTGTCTAATGTCTTCCAAAACTGGAGCCAAAGTTGTATGTATGCTCTACATGCAGTTTGAGATGTCAGCACAGGCAGAACAAGTGAGCAAGGTTCAGCAGGTCTAGCCTATCTGACTCATCTCCAAGGCTTGGAGTGTTTTCTGGGAACTACAGTTCATAGGCTGTAGCACACGTGAGACCTTTGCTCTTGCTTTTTTGTCTCCAACTTCAACGTACGTAGTTTGAGCTTCGGTTGCCAGCGTGCAGCTCGTGCAGCAGAGCTGGGTCTCTGCGCTGCAGCGGCTCGCAGCTCCCACCATCCAGCCTTGTGTGGTGTGGGAGGCAGCCGCAGGCCTCGCCAGGACAGGAGGGCAGCAGGATGCACTCTGTGGTGGGAACAGAGGTTTTGGAGATGGGCAGTTAAATAGGCTGTCCGCGGGAGAAGGCCAGTTTCCTAAATGATGCCTCTTGAGGATCCGTGGTGTCTGGCTAGCCTCGCCGATGCAGTCTCTTACTCCTCTGCAATGAGGAATATGGTTTGTATCTTGTTTCCCTTTAGAAATAGGATGTGTAAGATTTTTAGTCATTTTCCCTCTCCTCGTATGTTCTTCTCCTTTCTAGTGATTCAGTGCTCTCATTCTTGAGAGCTGCATTGCTTGTGAAAGATGGCAGCTGTTGATCTGTGCTCGTAAGACTTACACCTGTTTTCAGAAATACAATAGGCTCAGCATTTTGAAACATTTCAGTTTGCTGGGGTTTTATTTTTTTTGTCCCACTTGTTAAAGCAAATTTGGTACTCAAAAGAGGATTATCTTGATATGTGACAATTCTTAGGCTCTAGGTTCCAAAACTATTATGTATACAATAAATTCAAAAAAGTATGCTCTATCTTTGAATATTTACACCTGTTGCTGGTTTTATGGTGTTTGCCTGGTAAGAAGTTCTTAATTTCTATGTTTGCTGGAATCTCTGTTCTTTGTACATACTGGCAAGTGCTAGCTCCATCTTCTCTAGTATGACTCCTGCTGGTACTGAGGGAAGATGCCTGCCTTGAAGCTATGGCAAGTAAGCGCTGGAGAGACCTGCTGATTCAGACAGTAGACACTGAAGTGACAGATTTGCTGGAGTGATTTTCTCAGGGGATTTGATTGCTTGGACTGGCAATCAAATGCTTCCTTGGTAGCAAATCCTGTTTCAGATAAACCTTTGTATTTTACTTTTCATTTGAATTAGCTCTTCCCGTGGAGACCTAAGCTCAGCCATGCTGGCTGCCATTCTGCGTACTGATGCACACTTTCATCCTAGCCTAGAAAATCTGAAGGCAGCTGGGTTGGACACACGGAAGTTAGGTGCTGGGTTTAATGTACATTGAGTGTGAAAATCAAAAAAACCAAGAGATGCTCTTTGGAACTGGTTTTTACTTCTGACATGGAAAAAGGGATATAGGTACCACAAGTGGTTCCAGAATGGGAAGGTAGGGAAGTACAGCAGAGCTGGCCTTAGCAAGTCACGTAGACAGTGCACCACATGCTTCACCGTTCAGCTGTAGCAGGTGCTGCTGTTTCAGTTGTTCCAACATCCCAAATGCAGCAGACATTAGCAGTGTTTTGGTGTGAAAAGCCTCTACCTTGTTTCTGCATCAAATGGTGTAGAATTGTCTGAAATCGGATGTACTTAACCCTTTTTCCTGTAACTTCAAGCTGTAGTTTCTATTGAAGTTTCTATTCTATTCTTTAACTGTAAGAGGGTGAGTTGCTGATGTTTATCTATTGTATTGCTGGCTATGATACATCAAAGATTCATTTTGTTGACCTGAATGTTGTAGACTTGGTGATCATGATAGGCTGGAGAAATGCGCCAAAAGAAATCTTACGAAGTTCAACAAAGGGATATGCAAAGTCCTGCATGTGGTGAGGAATAACCCCACATACCCAGGGGGTGACCAGCTGGAAAGCAGCTTTGCAGAAAAGGACCTGGGGGGTTCCAGGTGGGCAACAAATTAGACATGAGCCAGCCATGTGCCCTCACAGTACAGAAGACCAACGGCATCTTGGGCAGCTTGAGGAGGAGCATTGTCAGCAGGTTGAGGGAGGTGATCCTTCCCCCCTGCTCAGCACTGGTGAGGCCACACGTGGGGTGCTGGGTGCAGCATTGGGCTCCCCAGTCCAAAAAAGTTACGGACATACTGGAGCGAGTCCAGTGAAGGGCTGTGAAGATGATTAAGGGAATTGGAGCACGCGTCATACAAGGAGAGTCTGTGAGAGCTGGGACTGTTCAACCTGGAGAAGAGGCAGCTCAGGGAGATCTTACTCATGTGTACAAATACCTGATGGGGGGAGTAAAGACGATGATGGAGACAGACTCTTCCCGGTGGTGCCTGGTGACAGGGCAAGAGATAGTGGGCACAAACTGAGTCCAGGAATTCTGTTCAGGCAGAAGAAATCCCTTTTTTGCTCTTAAGAGTGATCGAACACTGGTGCAGATTGCCCAGAGATGTTGTAGGATCTCCATCCATGGAGATACTCAAATTCTCACCAGACGCAACCCTGATTCCCCTGCTCTGCCTTCCCCTGCTTTGAGCAGGGGTTCGGACAGGATGATCTCCAGAGGTCCCTGCCAACCTCAGCTGGTCTGGGATTTTGTGACCCAGCTGCTAGCTGGGAAGGGAGATAGTCTTGCTTTGGGTTAGTTGTTGATAGAAAAATTCAGATCATACTGTTCATTGAGTAATCTAATCCCCAGTGAGAGCCACTGTTAATTCTTCACGCAGAGCCCCTCAGAGACGAAGTTCAGCTCCTTTGCTCTGGTTTATTAGCAGATAGTTTTCAATGTGGGTTGGGCGTTTTTCTGCCATGTTGTGAAATAACAGTTCATATTTGATGCATTTTATTAACTGTGTTTCAAAGTCATCAACAAGTGTACAATAAAGGTGAAATCTTCCAGAGAACATATTATTAAATAGCTTGTTTTAAAGCATCTAAATTGAATGACCAAATTTGAACAAGACCTCAGATTTCTACAGAAAGTGGTAACATTACAATAATATTTCCCCAAATTCCACTTAACTGTTCCACTTGCATGTGAAAATGGAAGCTGAGTTACTTGGGTAACTAGTCCAAATTCTGACTATTGACCAGTTTACAACATTTGCCATTATTGCCCTTTTAGGAACAAAGGTAACAAAAAGCAGTGCCATGGATAGGTAGGGCCAAGGACTGACACAAGATGCTGGTGTCTTATGGCAGCGCATGGGACCTGCCACTGTCACTACCAAATAAATACCAAGCAGTCATAGAGTCTTGCTAGTGTGACGTGATGCTTATATGGAGACGGGGATCTCCCTGTGCCTTCCAAGTTCTTTGAGCATGTCCTGAGTTGGGACATGTTTGTCTGTGGGTCCTCAGGCTGTGGGCAATCCTGGTGATTCAGCAGCACTAATGGGGTGCTCCACAACCACCTTAAGGTGTTTGGCAGCATTGCCAGGGACATCTAAATGCTTTCTGGCTTGGTTCTATTTCTGTAAGAACTGGTGGTTTAAAAATAGATAAAAGGTACTGTCTAGTAAACAGAAACAAAGCAGAGTGCAGGGGAAATGATGTGCTTTGCACCAGGAAGAGAACAGCAGGCTTAGCCAGGTGACTGTAGGGGCTTCTCACACTCTATGGAGACATGAGCACCATGACTGCAAGACACTCCTTCACTGAGTTGTATAAAAAGTTCTGCTGGTCTCCTCTGCTTCTTACAATGTCTTCCTATCCCTTACCCACAGCTGCCAAGTCAGACTGAGCTCAGGATGGTAAAAACTCCTAAGCAAATGACACTAGAATTGCCTTGTAAGCAGTTAAATGGGAGATTGTGTTAGGCTGTTGTCTGCTAATACAGCATAAAAGAGCAATGAATGTGTATATAATATGCAGAAATTAAGTTATAAACTGCTAGGCAGCGGTTGGGACTCAGCTTGGGGATGTACATAAATTGAATTGTCTGCTTAGTCTGTGGAGATCGGATCAATAAGCAATGGAGCCTGGAGAGCTGTTCATCTGCATCTTGATCAGCTGAATTTTGATCCTGCATCTTGATCAGCTTGAGTAGCTTTTCAAGCTCCACTGAAATATGAGGGCACACATATGCACAGCTTGTGTAGACACCTATAGCTGGATGTCTTGATCTGTGAACTCAATTTCATACATTAAAATGGCCAAATGATACAATCCTTTATTAATTTAAAACTACATAGCACATTTTTAGTGACCTGAATGACTGTTAATTGATAGTCTGTTTGGAAGTGGCTGCAAATCATAGCATGTTTTGGATTTGTTATTAAATCTTTTCCTAGATGCAGATTCAGTAAAAACTATAGAGAAGTAGAGTAATTCTGGTCTGAAGGGATCTTATAAGGTCTTTGGTCCAACATCTTGCTCAAAGGAGGATCAGAGCAGGTTCTTCAGGGCATTATCCAGTTGGGTCTTGAACACCTCCAAGGATGGAGACTGCACAACCTCTCTGGGCAATCTGTTCCAATACTTGACTGTCCTTATGGGGAAGGAGTTTTTCCTTAAACCCTTCCCTCTCATCCTCCCTCTGCCCTGCTGTACAGAGTCCAGTTCTGTTTCCTTGATAGCTTCCCATAGGTATGGGAGGGCTGCAGGTAAGTTTCCCCAAAGCCATCCCATCTCCAGGCTGACCAGACCCAGCTCCCTCAGCCTCTCTGCCCAGGGCAAGTGCTCCAGCCCCAACCACCTTGGTGATCTCTGAACTGGCTCCAGTTTGAATTGCCTCCAGTTTGCTGATGTTTTTCTTTTATGGGGTCCAGAACTTTTCCACACAAAGGAGAATAATTCTAGTTGTCTTTGGCCTTTGCGTAACTGGAGACATAGAAAATTTCTGAAGTCCCCTTTTTTTAAGAGGTTGTATAACACTTGACAAAGTCTGAAATGAGTCACAGTGGCTGCTTATAACCCTGATCACTGCTTCTCAGAGTTGATGAGTACTTGTTGTTCGGGTTTTTTCTTGTACCCTGTGGCTGCTATTATGAGACAGTAAATTTTGGGAAGTATGGATTGGATTGCTGTCTCAGTGTAATAGGGAAAAAAGTCTAGAAGAACCTTCAGGAAATTAGTCTATTGCCTTGCTTTTGTACCCTCCATGCTAGACAGATGATTTATTATGTTTATTTTGTTCCTACAATGGAAACTACCTTCCCAAGCAATCTAGTCCAGTGTTGTCCTGTCCTTACCCTTCTCCCACCTTCCTCCCCTATTCCCCTTCAGTTGGCCACCCTGGTTCTTCTCCCTGCTCCTCTGGGACACAGGGAAGGAGTCTGAACCAGGCATGAGCAGGGGCAAAGGAAAGGACAGACAGGGAAAAGCTGAAGAAATTTAGAGTCCTGAAGAATAAGACTTTTTGCTCCTCTTGCTGCTGGGAGGGTTTCAATACACCACACATCCCTGTGTGCCAGCAGCAGCAGAGGGCCATGGCCAGCAACGGAGGGAGGTTGCACAGGCTGGCTGGTCATGCCGACCTGCTGCCCCACCAGCCTGTTCTGCTGGCCCTGCCATCTGCAAAAATGGGTGCATTTTTTTTTTTTTAATGACTCTCCCAGACAGAGCTGGCTCAAGTGAGATGCTTTGCTCATTGGGTGGGTTGACCCTGGCTGGATGCCAGGTGCCTACCAAAGCCGCTCTATCACTGCCCCCCTCAGCTGGTGGGTTGAGATAAGGACAGGGAAAGATCACTCACCAATTACTGTCACAGGCAAAACAGACTCGTCTTGGGGAAATTAGTTTAATTTATTACCAATCCAATCAGAGTAGGGTAATGAGAAATAAAACCAGATCTTAAAACACCTTCCCCCCACCCCTCCCTCCTTCCCCGCTTAACTCCACTCCCAGTTCTCTCTACCTCCTTCCCCTATCAGCAGTGCAGGGGGATGGGGAACAGGGGTTGGGGTCAGTTCATCACATGTTGTCTCTGCTGCTCCTTTTCAGGGGCAGGACTCCTCATACTCTTCCCCTGCTCCAGCATGGGCTTTCCCATGGAGTCACAGCCATCCTTGGGGGCATCCCCCTGCTCTGGCGTGGGCTTCTCCACAGGCTGCACGTGGGCATCTGCTCCCCCGCTCACCTCCCTGGGCTGCAGGGGGACAGCCTGCCATCTCACCACGGGCTGCAGGGGCATCACCTCCTCCAGTGCACCTCCTCCCCCTCCTTCTTCACTGACGTCCATATCTGCACAGGGGTTTCTCTCGCATTCCACTCCTCTCCCCGCTGCAGGTTTCCCTTCTTAAATATGTTATCCCAGAGGCTCTACCACCATTGCTCATGGGCTCGGCCTTGGCCAGCAGTGGGTCTGTCTTGGAGCCGGCTGGCATTGGCAGTATCTGACACAGGGGAAACTTCTGGCAGCTTCTCACAGAAGCTACCCCTGTAACCCCCCGGTACCAAAACCTTGCCACTCAAAGCCAATACAAATGACACTGAAATAAGAGAATCGTTCCCTGTTGGCATTTTAAAATCCAGTTTATAAAAAGTAATATAGTAGTAGTGCTGCTTTGCATTTCAGCTGCTATTAATCTGGTCAAAGAGAAGAAGCAGAGAACTTCTACGACATGGTTTATGATGTCTTCAGTGTTTTGGCACTTACTTCAACTGTGGTTTTTATAATACATAAAGACCTTATCTCTTCAACCTGAAGACTGACTCTTGGCCAAAGATGTATCATGGTAAACTAATGCTCCAAATGCCTTTTTGACTGCATCTGAGAATATTTTGCTAGATGGAGCAGTTGCTTTCTCAAAGTGTTCTTCTTCACAGACAAGGAAATAAGCCCTGTCTTATAAATACACTTCTAGTGCATTAAACCATTGACAAATGCAGTGTAGCCATTCTAAACTAATTTGTCTTAAGTGGGCATCTGATGACTCAATTTATCTGAACTTAGTAATTTGGATGTGGCTCAGCTGCTGTGTTCAAAGGAAATCATCTGGATGCATCTGCTATTTCTTGCTCTCAGCACTGGTCTAGGACTGTACAAAAGAGGGCTGAGCTAACTCAAATGAGCTCATATTTGATAGACACAAAAAGCATACATGGGGTCAATTGCTGCACATTGCCTGTTGCCTGGTGGTAACTGTGAGTCGAAGCCCAAAGGTCTGGAGAGAAAGCAGTATTCTTTCAGGAGAGTGTCTTTCAAAAGAAATAGCCACCAATGTTGCTAAATCAACTAAGTGTCTCTCAACCACTCTACTTCTACGTAAGTCAATCCTTAAAAAAAGAGATTTGCCAGAGCTAGCAAATTGCCATGCTATTTAGAGTATATTGATTCTTAAAATTGCTAAAATGTGACATTACTAAATTATCAATGCCAATTCTCTTTGACCATGGGCAATGTGTATTTTTACTAAGCAAGAAGTCTGCAGATAAGGATTTGTAGGATCCTTTTTATATTTTACAGTATTTAAGAGATTGCCCAGTTACACAGATATTCTTGGACATAAATTGCATAGCAGCCTGGCATGCCAGCCTTCTCCCACCGGCTTGCAGTGGAGAGCTCTTATGTGTTGCTTCTCAATGTTCTTCTCCATAGGAGGCCCAAGTGAACTGTCTGCAAGATGTCAACTTCTACCCAGAGAGATGCCAAAGCTGTTTGTTGTTAGTGATACAAAAAATCATTTTATGAAGCACTTCACAGAGATGCCTGCAGTATGTTCTCATGTGTAGATATCTAAATGAACACCATGTATCACACTGCCTTTTGTTAAAGAGACTTAGCCTGTACTGGGGAAGCTTTAGTGATATTTGAAGAAGCAAGCACCAATTCTTTGACTAAAAGACTGTTTTTACAAATACGAAGAAAATTAATACTTTCATGCACACTTTTAATGAGTTTGCATCTATTAGCTTCTCTTGCCCTTTATTTAGGCAGATGACTGGCTGATTAAATCACCCCCCCAATCCTACCTCAGGCTCTGGAGTACAGGTTAGACCCATGCTGCTGGGCTTCAGCTTTGGATATTTTCTGACACCGAGGAGGGAATTTCCAGACCTTTCCAGGCTAATGTTATTTTTGGTGATCTGGGCTATAATTAGACTTTCAAGAAGACTTGCTGGGAGATCTGACTTGAGCAAGTAAGAGCTAGCTTATTGCCAGGGCCAAATAAGAGTCTGCTGGTTATGGCTGTGCGGTGAGGAGGCTTTAGTCTTCCCCATTTCTGGCAGTGTTACTGGAAAGCAGGATTAAAATGGAGACATGTAGGACACCTAGTAGAGCTAGGATTGGGCAAATACCCCTGTGTTGTCATGTATCCCTTGGCTGGGAATACAGCATAGCAGACTTCCATTTAGGTTAAGGGTTTTTTGTTTCTTCAGTCCCCTGAAGCTCAGGAATGGTGATCATGTTTCCAGGTTAAGTGAGCTGAAATGACAGCTTTGTGGTGGCTAGATCTGTGCTTGTGGGTGTAGAGCTACCAAGGATCAGTAGCAGAGACCTCTTTGGGGTAACTTTAGTCATGGGACCTGAAGGGTTTTTAAGCCATGGGCTAGGTGGCATTCATTCCTGCTGCAACAGGTATTGTTGGGGCTTCGCCCAACAGTGTTTGGGCATGCATGAATAGGAGGTTCCCATTACTCTGCTTTGAGTTTATGCAAGGGATCAACTTCAGTACCAGCTCCTGGCCATTGTAGCTCTCCCTGAGAAGACAGGTATCATTAGTCACTGGAACAAAACTTTTAGGAATTTCAACATGGTTTATGGGATAGAATTATTTTCTAATCAAACTGTGCAAGCTTAAAATGCTAGGTCACTGTGTACATGTACCTGCTGCTCACCTGAGACTTTGCAGTCCTCCCACATCTGGTCATTAAGATTCCAAACCTTAGCTGTCCTCTCCCTGTAAAGTTATATATTTTCATTGTACAAAAAATATTTTAATTAATGCTATTAAAAAAAAAAAAAGCAGGAAGGCTGGGTTTTCACTGGTGCGGGATAGTGCACTGAGTGATGAAGGACTTGCTGTGGGATCTGTTGCCTGGTTGTCTACAGCTTTTATTATGCAGCTGATCTAGATCATGCTGGTTCCTTCTGGCTTTCGATCTACAAGTCTCTGCAGAAACACCCCCTGCCCTGCGCTCTCTCAAGCAGATGGTTAGGCAGACGAAGAGCAGAGATGTGCTACTTCAGCAAGTGCCTTGTTGGTGCCAGAATTTTAAAAAGCAAGTTGGAGGAAGGAAAATGTGGAAGAAAAGTGCAACAGAATGGGCTGAAACTTCCTGGTGAGGAGCTCTGTGCTGGAAGGACATGCAGGATGGTGACTGGGGAGGCGCGAGGTCTGTGGATCAGTGAATTGACTCTAACTGAAGGAAAAACAGGAAAGAAAGGAAAAGTGTGACGCTGAGGTGTGATGGGCTGGGGTGGTCTCTGCTGTGTTAAGCACGTTGCTCACCTCTCACTGGCATGGGGCGGGGGGGGGAGTTTGCACTGCTTCCCTGTGTTAGATGAGGATAACAACATCGGTTGGGAGTCCCTTTAAATACTGTGGCACAAAGGACACGTAAACATCTCAGACAAGTGTGACTTTTGATATGTCAGGTGGGAAAATTAAAATGACAGAGAAGGCAGCTGAGAGGAAGGATGGTAGCTGGGATCACAGTGATTTTAGCAATGTCTAGCAGAGAGGAAAGGATACTGACACATCAGGAAAAAAACAAGGATACAGAAAGTGGTTTATCAGCTGAGACAGAGGAAAGCCCTCTGTAAGTGCTGTAGCTCTGGGATTTGTCATGGATTTGGGAGATGGAGACTTATAGCTGGTCCCAGATCCCTGAGAGGCAGGAGAGATGTTGTCTTGCACAAGACACCCTCAGCACTTTAAACCAAAGTCCATTAATAAATACCACAGCACTGAATGTATTCTGCTATATATTGGCATGAGAAGTGACCTTTTTGCTTTCTTCCCCTCTCCCTGGGAACCTGATGGGCTGCAATAACCCACTTAGCGTGTGCGTGGGTGGCGGGTGATGGCGTCAGAGTGACGAGAGGGAAGCGGCGCATGCCATATCCTTAGCGCTACGGCACTCTAAAAATAAATGCCATCTCATGTTGGGAGCCTCTGGCTGTGCCTCGGCTCTTCTCGGCTGTTCCTCTCCCCAGCATGTCTGTCAGTGCTGCTCTGCGGCAGCTGATGCACTGCGCTGCCTCTGAAGCATCTGAGTCACCACCAGGGACCAGGCTCCAGGGAATCGGATGTTTTTGCACAGCAGGGGACATAGAGGAGCCATGGAGCCGTCACTGGGCCCCGCTGCTGAAATTTCAGGCACTAGGGCACCTGCAGCAAGCAGCTCCTCTGGGTGCCAAGCTTGGAAGCAGACATTTGGCCTCATCCCAAATCGGCACCAGCAGCAATGGATGGTAGGGTGGGTTTAATTCAATGTATCTGGCATAGGTCGGCAAAACCATGCTGGATGAAGGGAGCATATTTGCTGCAGAGCTGGGGCAGGCACACAGCTAAGCTAGCTCAGGTAGGAGGAGATCCCAGGCAGGGTCTGACCAAGGACAGTACCAGAGGTGGTGGAAGCAGTGGAAGGTGGCTACCTCCATGGGCCGTGTCAGGTCCCTGCTGTACTCACCACCTAATGCTCTCAGCGTGTGCAAACATGGGCTGTGGCAGTGCGGTCCCCGCTGTGCAGCTCTAACTGGCAGCATGCTTACACACCTCACCATGGGGTGCAGCAGCAGAGAGCATGACATGGGGCTTGGGGGCATGTGGCGTGTTCAGCTTGGGACAGGAAGGCTTATCTGGAGAGGCAACACTTTGACAGGTGACTTATTTACACATAGCAGCTGTAGGATGCTTTCTGCAAACACAAACATGAGAAGTGAAAGAGAACAAAACAGAAAATAAAACCCAGGAGGACAATGTTACTGTAAGAAAAACACATGCGCCATTGCTGTAAGAGAAGCACACGGACCACCGCCTCCCTTTCTCCCTTGCTTTCCTTGTATCGCAATGATGGGCCCAGCACATCAGCCACCCAGAGTGCTCCAGCCCTGGTGCCAATGGTGACTAATGGGGCAAGCTGGGCTGGGAAGGGAAGAGGGTGCATTTGGGCTACAGCATTGACATAATCAGTGAGACCGGCAGCTGCTCAGTGGGACCCGCTGCTGCTGAGATCCTCATTACCCTGCCCAGGGAGTTGTCACTGGCTCTTTATCCATCACCTACATGGTTCCTGCTACATTTTTTCTCCAGTCCTAAGCTGGGACTGTTCAGTCTGGAGAAGAGAAACTGAAGGGGCATCTTATCTGTGTGTATAAATACCTGCTGGGGGGTGTAAAGTAGACAGAGCCAGGATCTCCTCAGGGTATCCAGAAAACAGATGTGAGGCAATAGACACAAACTGAAACACAGGAAATTACAACGAAACATAAGAAAAATCTTTTTTATGGTGAGGATGGAGACCTGATTGTAGGAGAATGTGAGGAGCTAATTGAACAAATAAACAGACCAAGAGAAGCAGAAATTTAAACCTGAACTTCTTACTCTGTGACACTGAACAGCTCGTCACCTTGCAGGGCTTGGAGCCAAGAGGGTAACACACTGGAAAATTCATGCCAAAGGTTCAAAACATCCTGATCAGGATACACAAGAGAAATAGATCAAAAACAAGAATAAGCATTTTGAAACTGAAATTGAGTAGTTAGGCAAAATGTACATAATCATAACTTGGTTTTTCAAAGGGAGGATGCGGCTTAAAGCTCATGTTTTGTCAAGCAACAAATACAAGAGAGAAGACTTTGTTCTGGCCACTCCTCCTAATTGCTTCCTCTGTGACTGCAAGATGTGCACAGGGGAGGAAAAGGGAGAGGATGGGAAAAGACTCGGGGGACACAGCATTTTTAGGATGTTGTTGGTGTCCGTGGCAGCTCCAAGGGAGCCATCAGTGGCAGCCAGACCCCTGGGCTGGGCAGGATGGGTCAGGGTCTCACCTTTCTGGCCCAGGTGAAAGGCAAAGCAACAGGAGAAAAAATAGTGGGGTATAGAAGAAACGCAAGGAGGAAGAGTTCATGTGTCCCAGGGCAGTGCCCTCTCGGAGGGACAAGCGGTTGGTCAGGAACCCCCATCCAGTGTGTTGCCTCAAGCATCAGAAGGACGTTAGAGCTTCAAAACTGCAGCCTTATGGGAGTCGAGACTGGTGCAACACTGCTCCGTGGCTTGGGGAGTGCTGCCTGTCCTCCTGTGGGCCCCTTGTCCATTTGGTGGCCAAGCCTGCTCAGCAACAGCAGTCCTCATTAGGCTTGCTTGGCATCGGTCACCTTGGGGCAATTGATTTCCAGCCCCACGCACTGGCTTACCAGGTCCTCAGCATCATCCTTGGGCTGCATCAGTCAACCCTGTTGTTCTGTCCTTTACCACCCTTTTGCATCTTCTCCTGTTGATGTTTTTACCTGGACTGTCCTGGAGCTCTCATCTGCTTTTGGCAGCTGAATATGCAGGTGACAGCTCCCCTATTTTACAGAAGCTTCTGAAATTATAGCAGTGTGGCTTTTCCCTTACACCTTTGGTGAGCAAAAAGCTGACAAGTACAGAAGCACACAAAAGGAAACACCAGCACCGAGAGCGCTCCCCCAGTGCAGCCGCCTTTCCCACCACATTTTTGGAAGAGAGCAGTCAGGGTAACAGGTCTGACTCAGCCCGATGAGGTGGTGTTCAGAGGCAGAGATTAAGAACAAGTGTGAATTAAATGAGGTTCAAAGTGTTAAACAGCAGGCACTTCCCTAGTGTAAATATTTTGGCACAAAGCTTTGTCAGGGTTTTAATCTAAAGGAAGCAGCAAGACTGGAACAGACACATCTTCCGGCGGTTACGGAGATACACTTATCCCAACCAGCGGCACAAAGCGGTGAGCGCCTGCCTTGCTTGGGAGTCTCCATTGCTTTTGGCAGGCTTGGGTCCACTTCAACAGCAGGAGCAATACCACTGTGTCCTGTCCCCAGCACTGCCTTTGCAGCGGCATGGCTGGCTCCCAAACAGCACCATAAAACCCACCTGACAGTGGCCTCTGTGACATTACTTTTTCTGGCATGTTTTCCCTTAACCATTATCAAAGCACGCAGCTACAAATAATGTTTTCTCCCTCCTCTTCTATTTTAGTGCATTGTTAGAAGAAAATTGCAGTCTCCTTTCTTTACATTCAATTTTTCTATCTGGCACTAGAGGGCAGAAGAAAGGAAGGTGGAGCCTTGCAACCCAGACCTGTCTCCTCCCAGCAGCTATCCGAGGGTGCAGAAATAAATCTGGCCTGAAAGGCTTCTTTCTCCCTTTGCCCATTACGACTGTGCATCAAGGGTTTCATGCCGCAGCCTCTTTAGTGCTATTAAAGTTTAATAGTTCAATGTTGCATTTCAGAGGTAACACAATGCGAAGCAACCCTACGTACTCCTCGGCAGGCACCGCGCCGAAGTGGCACCCCTGTTTGATCTGGACGTAAAGTGGGCACTTGTGGTTTCTGCAGTTGGGGAAATGACTTTGTGTGATGCAGAACTTGCTTTTTTCCTTGCATCAAGGGTGCCTGCCCACCCTTAGCATCCCTTTACTTTGTAAACCTCGTCCCTCCTGCCCAGTGCCTGTGAGAGAGTGTTTCGCAGCTCCACAGCAGGGCAAGGGGAGATGTGAGCAGAATGTACAGGGTGCGATTTGCCTGGAGGCGGTGATGGAGCCAGGAAATACAAGCCCTTCACAGGCTCGAGGGATTTCTCATGAAAATCAATGAAGATAGGCGCATTTTCGTGGTGCACACAGCCAGACGCCTCATCACATGTTTCTTCTCTCTGCAAGAGAAACACTGTCTGGGAGCCACCAGGGCTGTGGCATGGAGGATTAAACCCCACCGTGATGCCCTGGTTCCCAGACCGCCTTTGTCGGGAGGAGAAAAGAGCACGTGAGCCCAGGAGGCTGAGCACCGCGTGACCTGGTCAGGAGGCCCCACGGCCGCCAGGATGTTTGTTGCACTGTGGATAAGGAGGGGTCGCGGGGGAGAACCTCGGTGGGTTTAACGCCAGTTCTGCTCTGGGATGCGGAGAAGCAGAAACCAACTGAACCAGCTCTTTCTGTGTGTCCATCTGCCGCTATACGAGGGCTGAAGCGTGAGGGGCAGATGGCAGTGGATAGCAACTCGCTGGTTTTACGCCCTTGTTGAACTAATTAATCTTATTATTCTTCTGATTTTTTTTCAACGTCTGTAATTAACACCTATGATATAAGTAGTTATTTAATCGACAAATAAGACTAAAAATATTCTTCCTTTTTATTTTTCATTCAGTTCATCTCTTCAGTGTATCACTTACTAGGATGAAATGATCTGACAGTTGTGGGTAGTGGAGAGAAACTAAATTTCTTAAATTCAGATGAAACTGTGCTGAAAAGGGTTTTCACAGTCTGCCACACTTTTTGAGATTATGAATTTTCTTCTGTTTTCCACAGAGAAAAAGGAATCTTCCATATGCTGACAGTAAAAATGACACTAAAAGAGCTGGCAAATAGGCCACTGGTCAGGACACCTCATTTGTGGAAGAGCTGACATTTGGTTTATTGTCTACTCATTTTGACCTCCTATGCACAGTTTTTCAAGAAAAGCACTATTTTTTCAAGCAAAATTTTTGTTTCAACTGATCAGCGTTTCCTGAGTGGACAAAACAACTGTCAAAACTCCTGACCACATCCTACCACAGAAGCACCGAATGCTGAGAGAAGCTGGGACCGAATCCAGCACTCCCTTGTCTCACCACGCACCGCAGCAGCACCTGGGAAAGAGTGATGTCCTAGGTCCCAGCTGTGTTAAAGCTCTGTACAGACCCACCACAACAGTGGTCTTTTCCTGAATTATCTCGCTATGTCAGTACACTGATATTTGCATCCTGAAGCTAATTTATCAGCTCAGTTCATGGTCTAAGGAGCAGTTCTTCATTCCTGGACTGGAAGGGCCCATGCTGCTGGCCCTCAGGAGCCACTGCAATGTCCAGTTCCTTCTCCTGGCCTGAGGGGAGATGAATGGAAGGACAATATAAAGGAAGAGGTGTGTGTTGTACCTGAACTCTTCTTTATGTTTGGACAGCCAATACTTCTGCAGTGAGGCCTGACTGTTGAATTAGGCTTTGCTTAACTCAAAGACTATTGTCTTTCTGAAAGAAAAACCTCAGAAAGTCATTAACAAATGATACATGCTCATACACAGATTTTCAGGTGAACAAGTAATCCATTGGCTGAAATGGATTTGTAAGTATTGTTCTGCAAATAATGCATACTTTGATAGGAATTAGGATTATTTCTCAAATAATATCTAAAAAAACCGTTTGTCATAAACTGTGAATAATGAGTAATTGAACAATCCAAAGCATAGTGTGTGCAAGGGGCATCCAGGCTGGGGTTTCTGTGTAATGTCAGCAAATGTTGAGGAGACTGAATAAGTCATTGAGTGTTTTACCCAGGATAATATTTGGAAGATGTCAGGAATATGTGAACATAAACAAAGAGATGTGGGACAGGCATAGGAAATGATCCTCACTCAGAAGGAATGAGACTTATTCCTTCTTCAGTGGAAGTGACCAGTTTCAGGCAGAAGGTGTTTGCATTCAGTCCTATTGGTCTCAAACAGCTACCTAACACTCTATGTTTGCTCTGTTCCTTAGCAAATGTGTTAGACCTACAGGTCCCATGGACAAGAAACTTCAATCTTACCTCTGATAGTATTTATATATAGCATAAAAAGAACCAACTAACTCAAAGTCACTCCACGGAAACAGCTAACAGTGTGACCATCTCGTGAGCTCACTCAATGGGACAGATGCACACCCTTCCTAAAATTTCTAGAGTCTGAGAGTCGCCAGGTCCTCTTACTGTTTTTCAGAATAAACCAACGCTTGGCTCATCATAAACTGCTCCATGAAATATTCTAGTTAATGAAACATATGCACATTTCTGTCCTATCTTTTTCCTTCAGCTGGAAGCTCTTTAGGACAGAGACATTATTCACTTTACTCCTTCATCCTCAACTCAGGGACTCCTAATAAGGTGGAAACATGAAGGAGGATGGCGCAGGCTGCTTCGATTTGTATTGCCTACGGAACTGGTAGCTTCTCAAATTGTTTTGTGGTGCAGTGGAAGTGTTTCACAGGACCATGCCAAAGGATGAGCATAGCCCTGGCTAACCAGGGCTTCTCCCAGCCCCGTGTGTTAGCCGAGGGCTCTGTCTAACTCAGCTGCAGCATCTCTAGCACATAAAAGCCATCATTGTGGTTTGCAGCACAACAGTGCACTTAAGACAGCTAGGGAAACACAAGCTAGATAACTAGTGTATGTTTTCTGGGGAAAGAGGAAAAAAGGAGAGTAAAGAGGATTTCTGTGAGTTTCCTTCACTGGGTTGTGATACTACAGCTCTGTTGGTCTGACCAGTTTTTAGGAAGCGAGAGGAACACTTCCAGTGTCATTCACAATGGCAGCTGGGGGCACAGAGTGACTGTTGGCCTGGCTGTGGCTACCACAGGGCACAGGAGGCCCCCCAGCCTGTCCCACCACCTCTCTCACACCATTGCGGCAAATGGTCACCTCCGCAGACCTGCACATACCACTGCCTGCCCATTCTGCTCCCAAAGCCCACCTGTTAAAGCCTCCGCTGAAAATATTCACGTCAAAAAAGTGCTTAACTTAAATGGTAACTTAAATGGACTGATGAGAGTTAGGGATCAGCTGCGATCCCTGCCATGCCAGCAGTCCCGGTGGTGGTACTCCCCAGAGAGGAGACGTAGCTCTTGGCAGCCCAACCCAGCCTGGACCCTGTGCAAGATGGCAAGGGGAGGAAAATCTGTATCTCTGAGCAACCGTCACTCTTTCTTTTTTTTAAAGGCTAAAGATAGACTCCATATGGGCTGTGCGCAGTGCTGTCTGACCATGCACACCACGGATCTTTTCTCTTGGCCTTTTTTCAGGCAACAGTAGACCTATGGTGAGAGGTATCACCAGTGGTGGGCCTACTCCTCCAACAGCCTTGACTACAAGTGCATCAGATGGCTTTTCAGTCAAGTCCAGACAATAAATACACTTTCATTTTACCAACTATACCTTACAAATATGACCTGATACTGCGAATTGCTCTAGCCAGTCTAGAGAGGAGAGATGCACACAGGAAGGGAAGGTGGGAAGGGTTTGTTTCCTGCAGCACCTGGGCTGTATGCAAGGGAGGATGTAAAAAACGGTCCTGCTGCCTGGCGGGATGCAGCCAGACTCACTCAGACAGCCCCAGCCTCTTGCACAATGCAGCAGCACAGCCATCTTCTTTCCCCTTCTTCTTCTTCTTCAGCAGGAGACAGCCAAAGCTGAGGGAGGTATGGGGCTCATGCGTGGGAAGGGAACCCTAAGGTCCAATCTCAGTTACCCCTACATGGGGGACATATGAGACGATGATGCTGGTGCTCAGCACCGCTGCCCTGCCTCTCCTGCAGCACCATGCTGCAGCTGCCCATGCAAGCACAGTCTCCCAGCTTTGTGCTCTGGGAACTTGCAGCACACAGAATCCCTGTACAGGAGAGGGACCGTGGGGCCACTGAGGGCTGTGATATCCAGCAGGGTGGCTTATGTCTGGCATGTTCATCAGCCACAGCCCCTGCCTCACCCATTTTGGGAGTTGCTTACCCAAAACCACACAGTCATCATGTGATGGAAGTGCAGAGCTTCTCCTGTGGGGAGAGGAAAGTGGGAATTGCCGAGTAGCTCTTGTCCCAGTTTGAAAAACCAAAAGAGAAAAAAAAAATCACTTTCATCTATTTTCGCTGGCATGGTTCTGTTAGCAGGGCTTGTATCATTGGTATGATCTGGTTACAGAAAATAAATATTTCCCGCCTGACTATTACCGTTGCCACCACAATTTTTTCAACAGTCTTCAGCATCTTCAATGTCCTGCTGAAATTATTTCTGCAGTGATGGAGGGAGGAAGACTGTTCCAGGGAATGACAGACACCAGGCCAGGAGTGCGACAACTTTGCTTCTGTTTTGACTTGTTTTACCTTGGCATTTCTGTCCCTCAGATATGCAGCCAGCAAGCAACCCTATGGAAAGGTGCTCTCCAGCTTCTGAGTGGCGTTAACGACTGGGGACCCAACACCCTGAAGGTTTTTGCGTGTTCCAGGCATGGAAATTGGAACAAATGCTGGGGCTGAAGCAGGCAGCTTTGCCTGCAAACAGTGTTGCAGGCCTAGTTCTCCCACTGCTGCTGTTTGGTTTCTCTTTGTTGTGCTCCCTGCTCAGCGCAGAGCTGCTCTTCTGTGTGTGCAGGCTCAGGGCAGGAGAGGGAAACCTGGTCCCAGGGAAAAACACAGGACAAATGTGCAAGGCAGTGGGAAATTGCAAAATTCAAAATCCAAGCAACAAGGCTTCCTCCTCTGATCATGCATCGCATGACATGGCATTTTTTTAGGGAAATAACCGGTCATGGCTTACATGTACCTGGAGACATAACAGTTCCAAGACATAACTTTGCTTTTCCCTGTGTATCTGTAGTAGCTACCTGTGGTTTTGGATCTCAAAGAGTCTCTTCTAATGTGAACCACTACTCAGTACAGGAAAGTTTCTCAGTGGCTGCAGTGTACAAGCACATCGTACGTCTGATGTGCATATAAAGGTACACGTTCTGGAGACAGCCACTTGCACGCAGCCATTTTCCACTGCTCGTTTTCTTTTCCCCTACCTACTGAGCTGTGAATTCCCTTATGCACTGGTGGAGCTACTGCTCATTAAAACTAATCAGCTGAGCAGATGTTGAAGGAAATAATGGGCTGGGAATAAAGAGGATGTTGGTCATACATCGCCAAAAATCTCTGCAACGGGATTTTGTAGTTCACTGAGTTTTCATTCTACTCCAAATCAACATGCAAACCAGCTCCACCAGGAGGAGAGCAGTTCAACGAGGAAAGGGAACTTCAAATTATGAAGGATCGATTGCCAAATGATACAGAAGGAACCCATCATATAAAATATTCTGCACCGAACAAAACTTGCAACACAGTAATGGATGTAAGTGCAAGTCAATCTCATCCTACTGCCACCGCAGCCATAATTGGCAAAATGAAAACTCCCTCCCTGCCCATGCTTTGAATGCACACTTGTGATACAGGAAGCTAAGAAGGATGCTCTTGCTTTCAGTAAATTGATATACATTGCAGAGAGGAACCAAGCTCAGAAAATGACCTACATTAAGTTAATATCCGAGTATACAAATAACTCGGGGACAAAATTAGCCTTCAGTCGCATTACTGTAAATGCAGCATAGCATCACTGGGTGGATGGGACTTTTTGGACTGTAAGTGGAGGGAGGATTTGGCCCTTAGAAGACTGTAATGGGAAGAAGGGAGAGTGAATGCCATTATCTGGCTTTGCAGGGGAATTGATAGTGGTTTCCACATGACCGTGCTGCTCCAGATGGCACTCTGGTGAGAGCCGTAACACGCAACAAAGGCAAGGCTCAGGTATCAGCCTGCAATGCAGGAGCACACTGATGAGACTGGAAAAAATACAGCAACAAAAGGTGGGGAGGTAAAGCTGTGTTTGCTAAGGTCATTTTTTCTAACGATTCCAATTAAAAGTCAACATAACAGTAGGTACATTTTTAGCATGTCAAACATACCTGCTGTTTTTCTGGCACGGATGTAGAAGGGAGCTTCATATTTCATCTGTTCACCTTGGTGATGCTGCCTGATGCTTTCTCACATCAGATGCCCAGACAAACACATTTTCACTCCCAACAAAATTATGTCCTTTTGCTTTACAGCTTTAATTTTAATAAAAAACATGGAGTCTCTTTGGCTTGTGATTCACATGGGCAACTTTTTGAAATGTTGTATTTCTGATCAGTACTTGATTTAGTTACAGAACAGAAAGAATTTTTGGTCAGGTTTTATTTTAATACAGCAAAAATTTCTGGTGACATTTTTATCAAACCAGCTCAAACAGCTTCAGGAATGAATTTTTTCTTTCTCTCTTTTCTTGGTTCTTTGCTTGTTGCATGTTCCTGATTCTTTATTTCTCTTTGTTCTTTTTTGCATATTTTTAAAAGCATTTTTATAGCCAAGAACACAAACGATTCACAGTCAGAGCTGTGCAAATAGCAAGTTTTCCAGTTTAGTGGCCAAGCTGGAAAACAAAGGGTCAGTGAACTACATGCATTTGGAGCTGATTTGAAATACAATATTTCATCAGGAGGTAATTATTACCTGCTTTAAGAAATCAGCTTAGCATCAAACAAGAGCAAACATTTCATGAAAGGTAATGAATCCATCTCTCCTGATTTTTTTTTTGTTGTGTGAAACACTTTTCTGGGCTTCATTCCCCAAAACTGCACTCCATGGAGGTGAATGCAAGACTGCTGGGAGGAGAGATGATAATAGCACTGGATAAGGAAGAAGATGCTTTCTTGGAAATAGATTTCCTGGGGCTGTAAATTAGGAGTGAGGCCAGACTGGAGGATTAAGTTCTGAGTGTCCTCGTGCATTTTGTGAGTTCATCCAGATTTCCACGTTGGGGATCTGTCCTTCTGTAATTAATGGGCCTGAAGCTCAAGTCTGAATGGGAAGCTTCTGAACGATCCTTCCTGGAGCCAAACTTTCATAACCCCAGAGCTCAACTCTACTCGGCCTCAGTGTTGCTCAAAGCAAGTTTTTCTTTTTGTGGAGCTGCCAAGAAGCAGCACTCAGGACTGCTGGGAGAACTGAGTCCCTAGTGCAGTTTTAGAACAAAGACTTTGAATCCCCAAATTCCCACATGTCCTCTCCTGCTTCCTATCTCCCTCTATATGTTCCTCTCTCTGGCTCTTCTGGTTTCCTTTTGCCCATGAGAGGCTTGTTTTAATCCCTCAAGCTCGGCGTGGATGGAGCAGCTCCTTCCCGCCTCCGCAGCCAGCAACAAGGGGTGGCATGGGCCTCCTTTGCTTTTTGTATGAGTAGTATGAGGGTCACATAGGAACATCTGTTCCCCAAATAATTATTATTCCCAACGGGGTTCAAATGTACAGGGACTTTTTGCGTATGTGCTGCAGGTCTTAGTAGCTTCCTGGTGGCTTCTGAAGCAGACCACACTGAGGTCAGATGGCCAGCATGCAGATGGCTTAAGAAGACAGGACCTGATTCTTCTACCCTACAGAAGTCATGGACTGATCCCTTTTCCTCATTCTAATATCAGGCCTGGGCTTTTCTTCACCACCCCATTCACCGCCATATCCCATGTCTACTCTCTCTCCCATCAGCAAGTCTTTTTTCTTTTTTAAGCCTATTTCTTTCTGTTTACTTCACTCCATCATCCCTTCTTTGCTTTACAATTTTTTTTTTTTTTATATTTTGCCACTTTTTCTCTGTTTGTATTTTCAGTAACCTCAATCTTGACGTGGGGGAGAAGGAATAAAAATAACAACAAAATCCCTTACTCTTTTCATTTTTTAGATCAAAGATGACTGAGCAACTGAGGGGGAGAATTCAGGGCAGCCTTTGATGCACAGTATTGATGTTGGCTTAGCATGAAAATCTCCTTGTGCTATATTTGGGCCAATTACCAGAGGTCCACACAATTAACCTGAGACACACTAGCCCCATGTGAAGCAATGAAATTTAAGGCCTACGGAGGTTAATTCAAATCTTAGATGTTTCTATGATAGATTACTTACCCCGTTCCTTTGTATTTTCCAGGAATCTTTGTGCTGAAGATTTTGATTTTTGATTTCCGTCGAAGTTGTGCCCTGGCGGCATGCCTCTTGCTGTGATACGTGATTGCCTGCCTGCGCTGTTGGACTCTGAGCACTGTAACTGGGTTGTTTCTACCCTAGAGGTGCTTTTGCTCTCACACCTTACAGCTTCCCATGAGAAACGCCTCCTAGACTCCTGAAACGGCTTCTGAGCTTCTGCAGCACTCTTCGCAGCAATGAAACAGCACCTAACCTCTTTATCATCCTGGTTCTGTTGGATTTTTGTTTTTTCTTCTTTGTACAGAGCTTCTGCTGACCACGTTTTGGTCAAGACAAGAGGTCACACAGCAGAAATGGGAGTCTTTGGGACCCACGTGCAGACTGACACAGCTTCATCTCCAGTGGGTGCTGGGGTTTTCTGACTCCAGCCACTCCTCAGAAAACTCAGTATTTTCTGTAGCTATGAATACAATTCTTCTGTAAATGAAAATGGTCTTTATTTTTCACCTGCCCTATAATGAAGTAGTACCAGTCCTGGCACCCCGTGCACTACATGATCTTTATGAAAGGAAGAGCTTGTAGTTTGGACAGAAACTCCTGACTGAGCTCCAAAGAAGCAAGGGACTGCAAAGAAGGTGGGAACAGGGACAGGCTGATATTATGGGGTTGTGTTTCAATTGCATTACTGAGAGTACAGCCAGCAGGTTGAGGGAGGTGGTTTTTCACAAGTCCTTGTGAAACTGCACCAGTGTCCAGTTTGGGGCTCCCCAGTGCAACAGAGCAGCAGACTGGAGTGGAAAGCTACCAAGACCATCAGGGAGACTTTTATTTAATTCTCAGCCCTCAGTGTGTAATTTGATTCTGTAGGACATCATGGCTCAGATCCACAAAATAATATATCCAGCTGCCTGGGGCTCTTTGGGACCATTGATTCAGAGCTACTGTGAAAAAAGACCCCTCTGGGGCTTGCCTCCTTGGAGCTGGCTGGTGTTCCCACAAGATCAGGTATGTGAACATCTGGGAGATGGCCCCCCCCTCCTTCATACCATCCTCTCTTGGTGCTTACTTTTTTACAGCTGGCTCTTCCCATGCTCAGAGGCAGGGTGGCCAACCTCTTGCCTCTCCCTCACCTTGTCGTTGAGAACAGAGCTGGTCACATTCATCTGTGTTCTGGCACTGGTTCAGTGCTAAAAGCCAGCCTGAAGTACACTAGCCAGTCTCCAGAGGAATGGTCTGGAATTACAGTCCAGCAAGAATACTTGCCTTTGCACGTGTCCTGAGACTCCTGGAAGAGCACAGACAAGGTCTGGACTGCATCAGAGCCAGAGCCTATACACATTCCCTCTCCAGGGGCTGAAGAATCTCCTTTTATTGCTTGTAATCTGGCATGGTGCCTGCTAGCACACGCAACCCTCCTCCTCTTTTGTGGGCTCTGAGGCAACTGGCAATGCTTTTATCTCCATCTGACAGGTCTATGACAGACATCACTGGACAACTGATGTGGTTTCCTACGAGGACCTTCTCAGGCCCTGAAGATTGTTTCCACAATCAGGTTTCTTCTGCTGGAGAAGGAAACATTCCTCTCAAGCCCCTGGGGCATAATCCCATATATCAGCCATGGACACACCTTTTGTGGGCTGGAGGCTCCTTATCTCTTATTCCTTTCATACACTACTAGGCTATGATGAGAGCTTTGTCAGCACTTCTACTTTTAGTCTTTTTTTCCTATTTGTATGGTCAGTTGTTTAATGGGTGGTGTGATCCCGCTCTGTCTTGAAGAGAGCAACCTTTGTTTTAGGTGGACTCAGATAATTTCTGAGATTTCAGACTGCCATTTGCATCACTGAATTAAGCAGCGGTGATGTGTTACCCTTAGTCCAGGGATTTCAGACAGTCGCATTTCAGACTTTTGCTGCACTTATGCTAAGGGACTCGCCTCAGATTGAACAGGTTCGCCTTCTGTCTTGGTCCCGTGTAAAAAAAAAAAAAAAGCATAACAAAAAATTTTACCTGTTTGTGCTTTGGCATATGGCAGCCATGGATTTCCTTAGTCTTCTTATCTATTGTGTCACTTTTTGTTATATGTTTGACTTTGACCATACAGGCAGAGATTCATCAGCTTATTTAGCTGCAAAGCACTGTACATACACACTGAATGGACTTTACAAATCTGAACTGTTTCAGAACACTGGGTGGCTTATCACTTACAGGATGATTAAAGCTGGGAGACAGATAATAAATAGCCCATTAAATCATTCAGCCCTACCTCTGGCAATAGGCAATCTCTTTTTAACTCATCACCAGACATTTCACCTTGTTGAACCAGTTCAAACCCAAAGATGATCCACCATTTGGTTTATCAGCAACCTGTCAGCAGAATATGTGAAGGATGAGCAAGCATCAGCCCTTCTGCCAGAGGAGAGCTGTGTCTCTGCCTTGTCTCTCACACCATGTATTGCCCTGATCATGCATTGCAACAGGAACACCCAGGGCTGCACAGGCAGGGTGGCAAAGCAAACCCATGCCCCTCAGGAGCAAGAGCTCCAGGTCAGGACTCAGGCAGCCACAGGAGCTGCCTGTAAAAGGAGCTTGGCAAATTTGTCACTTTTTATTCTATGGCAGTTTTGCAGATAAAAAGAAGACTTGAGTCCCCAAGGCTCTCCATCTGGCACCTTTCATAAGCACTAAATAATTTAGTAAAGAAAGTCTTTATATGTTCAGCACTCCCTTCCTATATCTGACATGGTTCACCCAAAGCCTCTTGAAAATAAAAATGCCTGAAA
This sequence comes from Pandion haliaetus, assembly GCA_013401275.1. Lineage (NCBI taxonomy): Eukaryota > Metazoa > Chordata > Aves > Accipitriformes > Pandionidae > Pandion > Pandion haliaetus. The sequence goes on along the minus strand of VYZV01033747.1, from coordinate 181,991 downwards.
ATAATGCTTTCTCAAAATAGTCTGAACCCCAAATATTTTTAGAGTTAACATCTTCTGACCCTTGGTCATTGTTCTTTATTAATGCGAAATCTATATAGTATTAAAACCAGACTTACACGTGTTTTAATAACCTTGTCTTTGTTAATTGCCTATGCAGCAATTTGGATGTCTTAGCAGGTACAGTGAAAGTGCTTTTCTTTGTGAAGAAGTTCTCATTTCTTTTTATGTTCTGCAATTTTCTTAAGCATAGTTGCTATCTGCTATTTTTCTATGCAAAATAATTTCTTTTTTCCCCCTATTCCTCATGTTCTTTCAGTTTTATATAGAGAAGGAAAAGGCTGCCTGAGTGTCACATCCTAAGTGCTCAAAAAAATGATTGGTATGTCTGGACAGCCAATTTGAGAAGTCTTCAGAGAAACCTGATTTGAAAACTGGAGGTGCTCAATACTTTCTGGAAAAAAAAAAAAAAAAACAACAAAACCAAACCAGCTGAAAACAAGAAAACAAAAGACATGCCACTGTCAAGGTATTTCAAGCAGGGAATCTATTGCCACCAGTGTTTCCAAAAGCTTTTATCTACTTCCCTTATGTATTCTCCAGACACAAAGGATACAAAGAAAAAAATTATATGATTGCTACTTTAAAATACTTATACATTTCCAGTGTACCCACAACAATGGTGTCTGGATTGTGGGAACCAGTGATGGGATGCCTGATTTTTAGGACCTGCCAAGAGGTGTGAGGGTGTTCATCCTGGAAGCCAGAGGAGGGTCCATTCTCTGGGGAGAGAGGTTGCTGCCAAGGAGGGATGTGAAGCCCTGCTTAAAGGGGCCCTCCATGGTGAAGCGGACCTTCTCCCAGATAAAAACACATTTCTATTCAAGGAAAGGATTTGGACAGACTGTATTGAGTTTGTGTATGAGAAAGGGACAGCACCGACTGCAGATGTTCAGAGGAGCCTTGTAGAAAACCATTTTTAATGAGCCACAAGCTGAAAGAGCTTGTTACTTCTCTGTCCAAGTTTAATCCGAGTGTGTTTACCCCAGTCAGAAGCCCTATTCAGCAGGTCCTTACAGCCCACTGAAGTCCATAGGAGTTGAACCCATGCTTCAATTCTTTCAAAGCCATAGTATTTCTTTTTTTTTTTTCCCCCAGTTTCCATGTTCCTCACACACTGGTCTGTGCATGCATCAAAGAAACACAAACAAGTCAGTGGAGCTGCCCGCAGATCATAGTGCTTCATCCCCTGCTTGTTTGAAACCTGCAGCCCATGCCAACTCAAATCTCACTAAAAGTCATGAGGAAATATTATGCAATGCACTTTGCCTGTGAAAGACATACAAAACGGGTCTTCAAAGGTTTCGTGGTGCGTTAAGTCAGCAGACACTCACTTGGAATGTGTTTGGGGAAGGTCACAGGCTGGGAGAACCAGGCAAAAAGTGCGCTGTGGGAGCAGAGGGGCCTGCTGAGGTGCACAGGAAAGGCGTCGAGGGGCCTTGTGCTCAGTTGGTGTGAGCCTACGCAAGGCTGGTGGGAGAGCCACCTCGCATGTGACCAGTCCCACATCCAAATTCTGACCTTGTCAGCTGCCCTTCTCACAAGTACTAACTATTCTCCAGGAATTGTCCCCGTACCCAAGGCAAAAATTTTAAGGAGGCATCATTTTGTCCCTCCGTCCACCTATGCATTTCATGGTAGAACTGGCTTATCTACAGCCTAAAGATTTGGGTCTCTTGGAAATCACCTGCCCAGTCCTTTTGGTTGGGGAGGTGCTGGATAAGTCCTGCCATGTCCTAGTCCGGGTTAGGAAATTGTATCTGTTTAGAGCAGGAGCTGCCTCTTAATTGAACTCACTGCCCCACCATGAGCAGTTGCATTTAGAAACCAAGAAGCATGTATGGTGCTATGGTCATCAGAGCATAATGTGGTTGAACTAGATTGCACAGTGAATAAGAGGTATATTTATACTGCTCACCTCCCCACAGTTCAAATTCCCTCTTGGAAGGAGAAGCTCCAGCTTTCAGGCATACATACCATTTCAGAAACATTGCTAGGAATATTGTAGGCTTACCAGGAGACACTATGTTCTGAGCCCTTCCCAAGCTCATCAGAGAGCACATGAAAAACGACTCCTGTAAATGCACCTTTCGGGAGCCAGGAGCAGAGCAGTAGCGTAGGTAAAATGCAGGAGCTTTGCAGGGGCTTGCAGGAGCCTAGGTAAAAGCTGTGATATCACAAGATGGCCCGAAACAGAAGGCTCTTATAAATTAACATAATTTAACATAATTACACTTTTGATCTTGTCCATATTTACGAAACAGTGAATGTGGAACCCTGAAGGAATTCAAGGGAGAACTAACTTTATATGAACCCTCCCCATAAACCAAGGTCCATTGTAAATCACCTTTCTCAGCTGCCAGTACCTCACCAGAAGGGCTGAACTTGCCCTCAGTGCTCCCAGCCCCATTAGTGTCAGCTCTGCAATGAGCTCTGCCATGCCAGTGCTGGCCAGGCTACATTTTGAAAAATCACAGGAAAAGCAACATAAAATGATTACTTAGACTGCATGGGTCTGGGGACAGGGGCTAAATTTTTCTTGTGTCTCAGCACCCCACAGTGCCATGATACTAATCCTTGACTACCATCTACCTAGGATCCCAGACACTGCTCTACTAGCTATTCTTGCAATTACAACTATAAAAATTAAGAGAAACCCACATCACTCAGGTATTTAAAATTAAGGCCTTTTAATTTTAACCTTAATTTCCTTGAGAGCTGGAAGGGTGTGTATAAGCTTGTATAACCCTTTTATTGCAGTGCAAAATGTTTGTTATCCTGATATGTGTTTTGAGAACACCAGGGGTAGTTTTGCTACACAAATAAACAAGCATCGGAATGAATGGAAATACTGTTCAATCAGGAGTCCCTCATTGATAAAATACCTGTCACATACCTCTACCTAAAGCATACAGACACAGCTGTGTAGCAATGTGGCAAGTGGCCCACTAATCATATTGCAAGTAAGTCCTAAAAAGGAAAATTTCTAGTCTTCAAATCTATAGAGGAGCAGATGGATGATGGTAAACTCTAAGTGCTTTACTGGCTGTCTGCCTGCCATCCTCTGAACAAGCGCTAATAATAATATCACTTAAAAGAGCCGCTGAAAGGTTAGATTAGTTTCACTGCTGCAATTTGCAAATAATCCAATATCTGAGTTTACTACATCCTTTGCTGTGACCATGGTCAACAAACTCCTGGGTGCAGTATGTTTAGCCACTGATGTGGGCTTGTGCTTACCTTTCCAGATGAAGAAATCAATAGAGTGGATCTGGGTCCTAGCGAAGTCACTGGCAAAATACAAAGTTTCACCAACCACTTGTTTTTACAACTCCCAGTCTCTTCAGTCGGGGGGCAGGGAGGAAAGCTTGCTTCCACTCTACTTCTGGCTTTTTCTGCAGCTTTTTAAGCCTTTCTTGATGGGAGTTTGGAGCCTTTGGTGTTGCATGTGAATCAAGGGAAGCACAGTCTCACCTTGAACTCCTGGACAGGCATGTGGTTAATCCTGGAGTGGTTTGCACAGCTCTGCTACGATGCACAGCTCTGCCATGGCCAGGGGCTACGGGGACCTGCTCTGCAACCTCCCTCCACCCATGTGGCTTGGGGCTTCATGCTGCCACTGGCCTGGTGTGCACAGCCTGGTCAGTGCACAGCCAAAATACTACAGCCACTTTCATCTCCAGCAGAAAGTCCTGCTCTGAGGGCAGCAAGCGTGGTGTCAGCAATAAACAGGAAGAACTCCTCTCTCATCGGACACCAAGCTGAGACAGGGCTCAGACGTGCTACTGAAATGAAATAGCTGGCAAATAACTCTGGATATATAAGTTCCCAAATTAAGAGGTTTGATTCCCCTCTTTTTTCTCCTCCTTCATTTCTTACGTGATGAGGTCTGTGAATGTCTGAGGTCAGAGCCACGAGCCACCACTTTGCCCTCTCTCCCTCCAAGGGTTAATAAACTCAGATTTGGATTTTACTAACTGGCTGAAACACGGAAGGCCATGTTTTTACCTGAAACAGTCATTGTAGAAGCTACATGGGGAATAAAATTATCTTGGAATGACTTAATTCCAAATATCTTCAGAAAATATCTGAACAAAAGAATAAGGAGGCTTGGAACCTAGAAAAACAACCATGACGCTTGGATCTGTTCTAATTGACTAGTGTAATACAGAAATCACTTGTTCTGTGTTTCCTAAACCTGAGATCTGAATGAGGTTAAATGGCCCATCCTGCTCATTCTGTTTATTTCTTTACTTGTTTTCCTCTCTCCAGTCAGCTCTGTAGAAATGGTTATTGCTTCCATTTTAATTGTGAATAAACAGGAGCCAGCCCAGCTGCACCTTCCTTATTGGTTCTCACTCAGACCATTGACTTTCTTGGTGAGAGGACCAGGTTTGGTCCATTCGCCAGGAGTTTCATCACCATATGACTCCTACAGTCTTCTGGGCCAGACAGGCAGGCTGTGATGCTTTCATCACTGGATGATGTTACCAGCAGGTTTTCAATCCTCTAGATCATCTTACTTTTTGATACTGATATGACATCTCTGCCTGTTGCCAAGCAATCCAAACAACACAGGCAGGGTAGGCATTTGCTGTATGAGGGCTTTCTCATACTATTGTTTAATACCAAATGGAAACAAAATAAATCACAAAAACCACCCACAATGCTACACTAACCCACATTTTGCAGAGTCAATGAATATTTTCTTTCCCCCTGCAGCACGAGCTGCCAGCACTCCCTAGGGAAGACCATCAGACTGACACACCTCCCCGCATTCTGGTTTCTACAGCAGACCAGGCTGATGCAGAGGGGACACACACAAACCAGCACACAGGCACCCAGTGACACCCATGCACACAAAGCACAAGGGACCCCAGCAATCTCATACTAACCTAGGGAGTGATTATAGCAAGAGCCAAATGGATTGGTGCAGGACTGTATTATTACCACTACTATCAATACTAACCCACCTATTTTGATCATTTAATACTTTCTGTTACTGAGAGGTTCTGCATTGCTGGTGTTTGCAGGCGGCCTTTGAAATGTTGCAGAAGGAATCCCTGGAGCTACGGAAATGCATTTTCTTTTTCCAAAAAAATTCATCTAGATTTTGCTGAGTTATGAACTTTGAAACCGGCAATTTCTCTTCTGTCCTTTCACGTTTCCCCTAGAAAAAGTTAGGAGTGGATTTTCAAACTAATTGATTATGACTGCTCTTGTGCCCCAAAGCATGTCTATGTTTACACAGCAGGGCTGGGAGCACTGAGGGGTGGGACAGCTCCAGACCTACCAACAGGACATGCTCCTCCAGAGAGAACATTGCCGGGGCCTCCAAGTTAGCAGAGCAAGGGTGGCTTGGAGTGGCCTCAGCTGCCATGTGAGGCCCTTACATGTCTGATGACCAGCTCTGGCTGGATCAGATGTTGTGGAATGGAAAGAAAGAGAGAATGGGGTTTTTCAATCCTCCCCTCTCCTTCCGTCTCCTGGTAGGCCACCCCTCATCCTGTCAGCAGTACCCTACATGACAGATTTGTACAAGCACCACCTACTATGGCCAGGCATAGGCAGAGGTGGTAGCAATGCCAAGTAGTCAGCATGCCCTTTCTAGTAATGCCATATAATGAATGCATAAAAAAAAAGACATAACAGTAGACATAAACTAATTGAGTTTTTACCTCTTTATATAAAATTACATTAGCAATACATTAGAAGAATTCTGTTTAGGCTTCGAAGTCAAGCACTGGAGATGAAGGAAAGGGGTGATTAGCGTGCAACCTTAGTTCTGTCCCCTATCTGTATTATGTTACAGAATTTAATTGCCGGATCACTTGTACCTCAGAGAGAGTCCAAAATGGAAGTTCAGGAGGCAGAATCAAGACAATTTTAATGCAGCATTAATTTCCAAACTTTGCAGTACACATTTTTGCATCCTGAGTAGCTTTTTTTGAATATAATTTATAAGACAAAGCAAAAAAAAAAAATCTGCAGGAAAGAAAGTACAATTATTTAAGAGTGGGAGACATGGAGCAATTAAGGAACCTGTTCAGCATCACACAAAAAAAAAATGGCAGTGGAGAGGGAATTGAACCTAGTTTCCTGCTAGAGTTTTTGATCACAGGAAGCTGACCCATGGTGGAATACTTCTGTGGAACTGCTGTTTAAGTTAAGATTATATTTACAAAAAACTTTTGTCTGTAATGCCTGTGAGACTGTCACTTTCACTTTCTCATGTACTTTAAAAGAAAAAAGCCCATGTCCTAATTCACGTGTAACGATGAATTGTTTCTATGTTTTCTATTCTCTGATTTATTGCCCATCACAGATTTTGCTTGCATTCATTTTCTTTACTGAAAGATGAGTTACGAAAATAATGGCACTGGGAGAAGCCTTTCCTGCAGGCCACCCTTTCCTCCGCACCACCCTCGTGATTGTGGGGACCCTGTGTGATGTGGAAGGCTTTCTGCACTTTTGGTAAGTGATGCTCAGCATCATTTTCCAGGAAAAGTAATTGCCCATTAGTTTTCCATCTTTGCACATGTGCACACAGAGAAGGAGAGCCTGGCAGGCATAAGCTGGCCTTAGTAAAGAACAAGGTGCTGCAATTCAGATACTTGCAGCCCATACCAGCACCCCACTGGGCCCCCTGGCTGGCATGGATGGGCATGACCAACAAAACAAGTGTGTCTGCAAAGATGCTGTGAGGTCTGGTTGTCTCAAAAATCCTGCTCAGTAGATAAAGGCTTTTATGGTGTGCTAGGTGTCCTCACAGACCTTTCTGGGGCCAGGAGCTGCTGTGAAGCTGCTCTGATCACTGAGCGTGAAGCCTTGGTCTCGCTCAGGAGTAGACTCAATGGTGGGGTCTCAGCAGCTTCAGCAGAAATGTCATTGTGGCTACATCCTCTTTGGTCCTTCTCCTGCTCATTTCCAAAACACCCTGTCCAGGTGCCCCGTGGCCAACATAGTGCCTGCAGCCTGTGGGGAAGGACAGGGTAGGAGGGCCAACAAAACGTAGCTTTTCCTTCTGCCAATATTGGAGGGGATGTAAGAGACATAATGCTCCTATCACTCTTAACCCACCCTGTGTTCCCAGCCCACAGAGGAAGCACAACTGCTTTTCTCTGCATCCCTCTGAGTGCAGGAGCTTCTTACTTCCTGCCAAGTGTGCAGCCCTGACCTCTCAATGTACAGCAGTCCCTGGCTAACCCTGCCCCTATAGGCACCACATACATGTGCACCATCCAGTGATGAGACCCCCTCATGCAGGCAGCTGGGAGCCAGGGTGGAGCAGCACTGAGGGGACCCCTCAAGCAATAGAAATCTCCCTGCCATTAAACCCAACCTGCTCCAGGACCACAGCCCCATACTTCCTTCCAGCTTTCTCTAGGAAATGGCTGTGAGCTTTGGGGATTTTTTCTATCCCAGGATACAGTTATGCAGCCTCTGTTTGTTTGCACAGATTTGTTCTGCCATTAGCTTTGTGCTTTGTACAAACAGCAGGGAAGCACAGCTGATGGCAGACGTGGAGGTTCCCAGTGCTTGGGCAGGGATACTACACTGCACTCACGAGGGCTAATGCTAGAAGGGTTGAGATGTATGCCTGAGCCAGCAGGGATAAATCAAAAAAATCTTCTCTCCTCAGCCTCTCTTTATCTACATATATGGCCTTCATCTCTGCCTCCCACCAGATTACAAACATATCCCTGCAGCTCCCTGTGAAAGAGCCAGGGCTTGACTGAATCTCTCAGAATACTTTAGGTACAAGATCATCCTCCCCTTAGTCTGAACTCTGAATGAAACCATCCCGATACTCACAAAGAGTCACTTAACCAGCACTTTTATTTTCTGCACGCCTCAGTTCTGCCATCAAGACACCTGGTACACACAAAAAGCCTTTATTTACTATGAGGGATTTATCATGCAGACAGAAATGGAAGGGAAATGCTACTTGATGCCTTGAGATCACTCTGCAGCTCTCATCCCACACAACCACCTTGGAATCTGAGAGCTGCTTTGTGGCCCCTTTTTCAGAAAAAATCCATCTTTCCCAGTCACCTCTCTCTTCCTTGGCCTCCTTGAGGATGCAGCTATATTTCCTTTACATACACAGATGAGTAACTCTGCAGAAAGCTGGAGACCCTGCTCAATACTGTGGGGTAAATGAGAAGTGAGGAAAGCTGGGCGATCATTTTGTGAAGATGTCTGCTGTGGCACGGGCGTTCTCCTGGAGCTCAGTACAAGCTCACTGAAGTGACTGGGATGCTTGGCAGAGAAAGAGGATCAGCCCGTTTATTTACACCTAGGGCTGCTGTGTCTCCCTTTTGGTGAGGTGCTGGCCGTGGCTTTTTCTCCATGACAGGCAATGGCTTAGAGGGTCGATGCAACCCAGGGTGGGACCAGACACAGAGCTTTGAAGTTACCAATACTGTTAACAACCTAATTCAGGCTTTTATTTTGCAGCTCACCCCAAGGGGAGCCAAGGGCTCGTGTGTGGTGAGGATCAGCCATGTGCTCACACCCAGAACAAGAAGCTGGACTCACTCACCCCAACATGGCTTCCGTTGGGATGGATGGCTATATGGACCCAAGCTATGCGTCAGTCAGCTCGGACGTGAGGAAGATGTAGGTTTCAGCTATCTCTGTTTGACACTGCGGATGTATGTCCAGATGTCTCCGTGCTAAAGCAGTAGCAAAGACATTGCTGAACTTCCCTGTGTCTTTTATGTTGCTACCTTTTCATGACCAAATGAAAGTTGGACAGTTTGAACATAGACTCCTGGGAATGTGCAGAAATCAATGACAAATTCCAGCCAGTTCGTAACATAATTAATGAGCAGTTAATTATCTTGGATGGGAAAGCCTAGCTACAGGACTGCAGCATGGAGAGACACTGTGCACTGTAAAAATAGAAAAAAGATAAAACTGTGATATTAAAAAAAGCTAGTTTTCAATGAAACAGATGCTAAAATATTACAAATACCCTGACAGACTAAGCAAAGCTACAAGCTGAAAAGGAAACACATTTGTTAGAAAGAGGCTTTGACACATCTTTCTGGACTGTTTCTTTGCCAACTTTCTTTCCCCAGCAGCAAGGTGTCTGATTTGGGTTACAGCCTCTCCAAGGACATAGTGCAGCCTGTGACACAGGCAAAATTAATTCCTACCCAACACTGAGACCAGACAGTGTTTTTTGCTTCTGCAGCTGTGTCCCACACCGACTGCAGCAGGGCACCAGCACAGCCCCATGCTAGAAACCCATCACCTGCACTCACGCTCACCCAGGTGGCTGGTGATGCTCCATCTCCAGTACTAACCCACGGGCATCTCTGCCCTCATCCCGCAGCCGTATCCAACCCTTGGGCTAAGTCATCTTGTGATTTATAATGCAGTACCTGGGTTGGAGGTTGGAGGGGGTACGCCGAGGCATGGGGGTACCTCCTTCTGATCATGCAGCCCTGTGAGCACAACCTTCTGTTTTTATTTGCATAACCCCTATGGCAGGGCCCTCTGTGGTTTGCACGTGTGAAATAGCTGCTGAAGTACAGCTTCATTGTCTGTCTCCTGGACCTGCCTCAAGGGCTGGATGTGGTGACATTTCCACATTATCTAAATTAGACCCAACCTCCTCAGACCCCAATTGCTTCCAAGAAAGTGCAGCGTCACGTCCACTCCCCACGATCTCCTGGGCACGTGCCAGTGGAGGGGTTTCTTCTTACTACGGCTTACAAGATCTGGGGCTCACTGCAGTTTATCCCAGGCATGTTTACAGTTTTATTTTCTCCCTGGCTTTAAATATCTCCTCACCTTACAGTCTGTATTTATGACTGGCTCATAGGAGTGACTGCTGGGCATGCCGTCGTACATTTACCTCAACCATGAGATGCAGGCAGCTTCAGTCTTCCCATTGTTTCATTGCTAAATTGACTAATTCATTATACATTAAAATGTCAGATGAGATTTTGAAAGCTTTACTCATGAAAATGAGCATTTACTCATATGAATAAGCTTCCTTATGTTATCAGTGTGCTTCTATGCCCATTGAATGAATAAAAGAGTATGACCTCTCAATCATGCTATTAGGAGGCAGATCTAGCTCTAATTTTGGTTTTACCCATTCCTTATTCTCCCAAGACTTCCAGAAAGTCATGTCTACAGGTGATTCTTTCTTGGACAGGCTGGAGGCATGTGGAAACACAGGCAAGGAGCTCAGCACCAAGGTACAAACCTCTTGTGCAATCTTGCCAGTACACACATAAGGAAAAAGGGAACGTGGTAGGTTGTTGGGCCAAATTTGTCCTTCATGTCAGCTATGGGATAGACTTAACCATAATTGCTTACCACTTCTGAGTGCCATGAAGAGCACAATTTATACTGCTTGACTCTAATTTGAAGAGAGGACATAATCTTGTCTTAGGACTTCCTCAAAGTCTGAGGAAACTTAGAATAACTGAAGGTTAAAAACAGGGGGCAAAGCAATTATGGCTAACTTGCAGTCTCATAATTCTATGGAGGATCAAAGTAACCTATGTATTCCAGGAAAGACTAATTCCCAGTGCAATGTTTCTTACCATTTCTGCAAACGTTACTCTGTCCTTGATTTAAATTAGATTTTTTCAATGGGAATTATTCTTCAAGCATCTTATATTAACATGCATTTCAATCTCCCATATATATATATATATATATATGTATTAATTCCAGTTGCATCAGTCCCACCTACTCTTCATTTTTTGGAAGTTGCTCTTGCTTACACAGAATTAACTGCATCTTTGGGGAACAGTCCTAACTTGACAGGTATTTTATTAAGAACATGGTGGGTTTTGACCATCTGAAGATACATTACTTATAATGAACTCCATTGCTCTAACTCATTCAAGATGATTCTCGAGATTGAAGAAGCTAAGAAGCATCATCTTAGAGTAAAAAAAAAAAAAAAAATCTCAAGATTTAAAATGGTGCTTGATTAGTTTCAAAGACGTGATATGTTACCCAAAAGAGCAGGAAACAACTCAATTCAGTAACCCAAGTAGATCTGCCTATCCAACTGAGGTGGTCTATAAAACATCCCTCCTTCACAGCCAGGCAACCAATAGCTATGACTAAGGCTGAGATTATACACAGCAAAGCACTGACTAAAGAAATCTATTTTTTGGAGTACAGATGATGGCTATGGATCCATAGTGTTGAGGAAGAAGTCAGTAATACTCTGTATTTAATAGTGAACTTAGTTTATGACCTCAGGCAATTTGCAAGAGGAGTATAGCTTGTAGCTCTGAGCTTCTTGTTTTGATTTAACTTCACAAGAAACTAAACTAAAACTTCTTTAAAGGATTGTTTCAGTCATAAAAAAGATGGCACTTCTTTCCACAGCACATTTTGCTAGCCGTAAGATTTACATATTGTACCAGCATGTACGTCGCATTCAGATTTGTTAGTGAGGGATGCTAAATAAATTTGCTTTAGCAACTAAGCTGGAAAGTGGGCAGACTTCAGCTTTAATGCATTTAAACTCTTAAGTCTGATACTCCCTCTCTTTTCTATGTTTGAGCAACCTGAACAACTTTAATACAGTTTGCATACACAGCACATACTCACTTGTTGTCATTTTAAGTACAGTTACATTTTGGCAGCAGGGTGATACAGCGAATGAGATGTGATAAAAACAAAGAGTCCTTGGTTAGGCTCTAAATAACTGACTAATGCTCAGATTTTATGTCCCCATTTAACTTTCACCAGCTCGAAGTAACAGAGTGGGTCAATTAATCCTCATAACAGGAAGTAATGGCATTGGTGTTCCAATCCAGTCTGCAGAGAAAAAATATTGTGCTACTTTCAAAGAAAGCAACTGCTGTACCAAGCTAGGGTCCTGGACAATTTATTTAGTGTCAATTTGTAACAGCCTCCAAGATCTGTGCTGCCACATCTGTGCATTTAATGTCATGGACTTGGACATAATTGCTTGTCATGAATGTTGCAAAGTCCATTAAAGACCTTATTCCCTCCAGGAGAGAACCAAACCTGCACCCATGATCTGTGTGGGAATGGCTTTGTCTGCATGGACCTGATGCAGCACTTGCACATTGTTTGTTCTATGGCTCATCAGATATCATGAGATAGTCCTATCAGCTTAAGCAGCTGATAGATTTGTCCTGATGACTTGTTGAGGAGCATGCTCACACAGTGCGCAGGTATTTTATGATTTGTTATCTGTATTGCAAGAGTGGTCCTGTGCATTATGTACACATAAAAATCTTTATACTCTGCTCTAAAGAGAAAGATTATTAGACAGGAAATTTCCTCGTTAGTCTTCCTATTATGTTCACCACAATAGTATCTGAGGTCTATATCTAAAAGAGGAGGTGTGAACACACTCAGTGTGGCGGTGCCTGGCTTCTAGACAACTAACAGACTGAATATGTTTCCTACCTGCAGGCAGGAGCTGGGTAACACCTGGGTACCTAGAACAGGAGGTACCAACACTAAGGTGAGGTAAAGGTGTAATTTAAGGTTTTTTGCACCTTCCTCAGATTATTGTGCCTTCTAGTCCTGAGTCCCCTCCAGGAAAAAGTGAGGACTAAGCACTGCAAAAAGAGGACTGTTACATATGCCTTTCTTTTTCCAAAGAGAAGGCAGTTCTCGTTATAGCTAGTAATGCAATGCATGGAGCAGTCGCCTAGGATGAAGGTGACAGATTAAATTCCTTTCTCTTACTGTGGAAATGTCCCACTAATTTCACATATGTTCTCAGTTCTTCTTTGATCCAGTGAATGTGCACGGATATCAAATTCTGTATGGTCCTTGCAAACTGTCCCTGTTTCCTGGCTTTACCTCATTCTTCCCATGTAGACTTTGCACCATGCCTTGTCTTCTCTGACAGTATTAATAGCGTCTTTGCCGTTACCTTGCTGCTGGGAGCCAGCAGTAGACCCAAACATAAATCTTGCCAGAATTCATTTAGACAATGGCTTGTTTCATTTTCTGTTTTATAATTTAAATAAGCCATCTTTCATGTATGTCTGTTGCTCTGCATGAAACTTTATGTATGTGAGCCTGTAAGTAATGCCCCAGCACAGTGTAAGTCGCTGAGGTTTGTTTCCCACCGTCTTTCCCTGTTACAGGCAAGAGTAGCTGGTCACTGAGCAGCATTAGAGAAAGGAGAGAGAAATTCCCATGACAGCTGCGTGCAGAGAGGAAAGACAGGGCCTGTGGCTGATGTTTTATTGATTGCAATGCAGACATACACTTTTCTATGAACTGTTGCAGTGTCACTATAGAGCAACATGGGAGAGTTTTTCTGCTGGGCTCTGATGCAGGCCCAGAAAGTTTGATGGCCATCTACGTGCTGAACATCAGGTACCTTGCTTTAGTCAATATGCAGCTGGAAAGCTGTACATGAAAAGTTTAGGGGATTAATTTTGAGGTATGGATGTAGGAAGGCTTTTCACAACAAAAGTAACAACACACAGTTGAAGGTGTTTTTGTTATGCATTCATGTCTAAGTTTTCAGTGGGCCAGATTCACATCCCTCACATATGACTGCGGAGTAGCTCCAGCAAAGGGCACAAGATTACTGCAGGTTAGGCACAGACCCCCTTCCACAGATTCACCACTTTCATAAACATTTCACCTATGTAAAGAGTCTTACGTCCTTTGGCAGGGACAAGAGCTTTTGCTTGATGTGTAAAGCAGCAGCAAACAAGGCTGCTCAGGATTTGTCTCTATAGGATTTGTCTTGGTTTTGCTGTAACTTCAAGTGATTGCCTGTTACATCTAATTAGCCGGCACAGTTACCAATGCTTATCCAGATGAGACTGAACTGGAGGAAAGCTGGTGTCTCTAACTCATCATTTGCAACTGTATGAGGGAAGATTCAGATGTCCTCTTATGAATATGACTGACAAAGTTTAATAATTAATGTCTCCAAAAAAATGAGCTGATTAGGCAAACAATACTTGTTTCATTCAATGAAAAATTCAGCCTTTCTGGTATGAGCTAATTCATAATCATCTGCCTTGAATTACAACATGACAAAAATTATTTCTTCCAGTCTTCTATGTAGAAATAGGAAAAGAAATAATTAGCATGGGATGACACAACTGCAAAGGGTGTCTTCAGTTCAACCATGTAGTCTGCTACACTAGCCACATGTGGAATTCAATATTTTGATGACAAATGAGAGCACTTACTACATTCCTCATGGTATAAATGATTCTGCAGCCATTGGTAAATAGGGTTACATAAAGGCCTGACTCATGGGATGCTATATTAAAAAGAACAAATTGACAGGGAACATCCCATGAAAGGCCTCAACATTTCTGCAGATTGAATAAAATTATCAAGGAATTGCAATCACAAGTTTTGCTAGTATATTTTCCTTTTAATACTGAATGACAGACTCCTTAAAGTAGCATGAAAGGAGAAAATAAAAAGGAAAAGAGTCTATTATCCTAAATTGATTCTTAAAGCATGAAACAGTTCAGGAAAAAAATAGGAGGAGGAAAAGAAAAATTGGGCTGCCAGGAAAACAATCTTCACAATTTCCTAACTAGAAGTTGTGTGAAAAGTGATACACAATAATCTTAGACTGGCTCTCTAAAATTATAAATCCAATTCTCATCAAGAGTGGTTCAGAAGCAAAGACTTCATGCAAAGCTGATACTGCTACTTGACAAAACCAAGATCTGAATGGGACACATCATTGCTTTCTGAGTACTATGAAATGAAGAAGAAAAGCTACTGTTGGAGTTCCTGTTTCTTCTATTATCTTTTGTAATGAAAGAATGATATCCTACTCAAATACACTTTAGTTCAATCACTGATGAATCAGGAGTCCCTCCCATACTCTCATCAAAGATTCTTGAACATCTGCAGAATCTGAGCTTTGCTTTTAAACAAAATCATTTCTAGTCTCTGTGTTTGAAGAGAAAAAAAAACTTTCAAGTGTGAACTGAGTGCAAACTGGTGCTATTCTCTGCTATGAGCTGAGATAGTAAATCAATAGCAGTATGAAACACAAACTCCTTCCCCATCTCCCACCTTTCATCTCAGTAGGCTGAAGACTCTGAAGATTGTCTCTGAAGGGTGATTTTAGTGTCAGTGTTGTTATCAATTCATTTTTCTGACAAAGACTGTGAGGAACATGGAAATAGGACTGAGCGATCCTTCTGGGTCACTGAATTGACTCTCCTGCCATGGCAGCATTGCAACATACAACTCTCCCCATAAGTATGCAGTACTATTTTTTTTTAAATCTAACTCTACATTTTTGGCCCCCACTGTTCTGATTAAAGGCTTCACTGCTCCAGGGTAGCAGGTACTTCCTTCTAAAACCAAGGCCAAATGTATTCATGATCAGTTTATACCCATTTGATAGTATGCCAGTGTCATGGTTTCAGCTCAGCCGGTAACAAAGCACCACGAAGCCGCTCACTCACCCCCGGCCCCCTCGCCTGGCCACGTTGGGATGAGGAGAAAATCCAAAGGCAGGCTCGTGGGTCGAGACAAGGACTGGGAGGGATCACTCCCCACTTATGGTCACGGGCAAAAGACAGGCTCCACTTGGAGAAGAAACAAAATCCATTTCATTTACTACAAATCAAATCAAACACACAAGGGTATTGGGAAGGGAAACCAAAACATCAGAACACTTCCCCCCACCCCTCCCGCCTTCCCGGCTCAGTTCCACTCCCGATGCTTTCCACCTCCTCCCCCCGGTGGCGCAGGGGAACAGGGGATGGGGGTTGGGTCAGCTCACCACATGTTGTCTTTGCCACTCCTTTCCTCAGGGGGAAGATTCCTCACTCGTCCCCTGCTCCACTGTGGGGTCCCTCCCACGGGAGACAGTCCTTCACCAACTTCTCCA